>MCJB01050241.1:260075-277605 GCA_002018475.1 Nicotiana obtusifolia
CACTCCCAAGGATCACCCCGTCCTTGGGTCCTGTAAAAGACACCGATCAGAAACAAAAGTTACACTAAAATTCAGGCTTTGCAAAAAACTAATTAAAAGGGCAAAAGAGACGAACACCAAAGCATTGAATGAAGAAGGGGGCAAAAAGATATTCGCCTTTTAGCTAAAAGAAAGTCCTCGCTTTATCTTGAACAAGGGAAGGGAAGCGTAGCATTAGCTTCAATTGAATAAGCTCAACCTTGAAAAAAACATGTGGTAGGCCGCGTAGAAAAATGATCACGAGATCGAGAGCTTTATTATCATGCAGCTCCTGCATTGAAAAGAAGCTGGTGGGTCAAGGCTTAAACTGCCAGACAGAGACGAACTAGATGTACTCTTACGTAATTGAGTATAGAAAGAGGAATTGTCTTATGTGTGGATTGAAGTGCGTGATAGAGATAGATGCTTCTGTAAGTTTACTTTTTTCAGGAAAGCTAAATTCTTTTAGTCTTCTAGGGGAATCGAATCTTAACTAACTGACGTATTGTAATATCAACCAGCCGAGAATAAAATCAAAAGAAGATTGATTGAAAAAGCTAAAGTACTATTGATGGACTTCATGCAGATGGATTTCACTCGAATCTTTTTCAGTTATAAGGTTTCTACTCTTTTATCCTTTGACTCTCAACTCAATGCATCACAGACTGACGAATCTAACACAAGTTAGAAGAGCTAATAGAACTTGGCTTACTTCTTACTGAATGTCGTACTTAATTGAGAGTTCTCCCGGTCCCGAGAGAACCCGAGATGTTAGCGATTAGTCAATCCGGGTCTAGCTAGTCTTGCACTTCACTTTAAGACCGGTCCTTCAAACAAAGGCTTAGTAAGCACAGATTCCCTAGAAAGAAAGATTTCCTCTCTTACTTAGAATTTGAATGCTTAGCTAAGACTGAATTTTTCACCTTCTCGTTCATTACATTAGGTTAGGAGATCTAACCAAGCACGCGGAATGCGACATTGACTCAAGAAAGTCAAAAAAAGAAAAAGCCAAACCTTAGAGTTCGCTGCCGGTACAGTGCCTATTCCTTATGACTTCTAGGCCTCTTCTAGGCTTTCCGCCTCTGAGCAAACTGAACCCACATAACTCCCTTTGCTTTGCCTCGGGATTGAATCAATCAATGAGAAACACAACGAAATGCTTCTGGCATGCCAAAGCAAGGTAAGCGATCGATTCTCTTTCCCAAAGTCAAATGCTATTGTACTGATCCAAAGCTTCATGTCCTTCTTGAATTGCAATCATTGAGTGCAGATTCAGAGCTGACTGAATGGCTTCATCTTAATGAATAGAAGAATTCCCTCTTAGGGTTGGTTAAGGGGGAACTTCTGCCAATTCCATGGCGTGACTGACTTCAAAGTGGAATGAACCATCCAATAAGATCCTGAGGAAAAGGATTTTGTTTCCACCAAGCTAAAACAATATGTTGATGTCTCTAGTAAACCAAAGTCATCGTTTAGTAGCTATTTTGCTTCAATTTCTTCTTTACAAATAAGAAATTGAAGATTTAGTTACGATTAGAAATCAACTTTCTATCTTCATCCATGGATCCTTTATTCATACTTATTCAATTGGAAGTATTGATCCAATTCCAAAATTGTGTTTCGCAATTTCATAATCCAAATTTTCAATGTCTAAGTGACCCTTGGATTCAAATCGTGAGAATGTGTATTTATTCTCGAATCTGTCATTGAGAGGAAAAGGATAAATCCTTTTAAGAAATAAAGATTTTGATCAGAATACGAATCAAATCGAAGGACCCTTTAACTATTTAAGGGATAATAGAATGAATCACACTTGTACCACTAAACTATACCCACTACAATCCGATTATTGTATATAAATGCAACTTTTGTCAAGCAGGGGAATTATGGTAATCAAGATAGGATAACTCCCGATATAGCAGTAAAATCAAGACATGTAGGTGGATCGACTCATCAAGTTCCTATTGAAATAGGATCCACACAAGAAAAAGCACTTGCCATTCGTTGGTTATTAACAGCATCCGAAAGACGTCTGGGTAGAAATATGGCTTTCAAATTAAGTTCCGAATTAGTGGATGGTGCCAAAGGGAGTGGCGATGCCATACGCAAAAAGGAAGAGACTCATAGAATGGCAGAGGCAAATAGTCTTTTGCTCATTGTCGTTAATCCATGAAAATGATCTATACATCTCGATCGGAAAAGAATCAAGAGAAAAAGAAAGAATCGGAATTGATCGATAGATTTCTCGAAACAAACGAAAAGGAAAAGAAAGATGAAACATAGATCATGGATCAACTAAGCCCTCTCGGGGACTTTCTTAGAGAGGAACCTCATGTAAATACCATGGAATAAGGTTTGATCCTATTCATGGAGATTCCGTAACTATAGAATTCTGCGGAAAGCCATATTTGATGAAAGTCGTATGTACGGCTTGGAGGGAGATCTTTCATATCTTTCGAGATCTACCCTACATTATGGGGTAAAAAACTCAAAAAAATTGATTTTAACTCTTATAAAAAGAAAATTGATTCTTGAACCCCTTTCATACTCATGTCATGTTGAGGTACTGCAGAAAAAAAAAAACAGCAAAATCTGATCTAATTTATCGTAATCGATTAGTTAACATGTTGGTTAACCGTATTTTGAAACACGGAAAAAATCACTGGCTTATCAAATTATTTATCGAGTCGTGAAAAAGATTCAACAAAAGACAGAAACAAATTCACTATCTGTTTTACGTCAAGCAATACGTGGAGTAACTCTCGATATAACAGTAAAAGCAAGACGTGTTGGTGGATCGACTCATCAAGTTCCCATTGAAATAGGATCCACACAAGGAAAAGTACTTGTCATTCGTTGGTTATTAGCGGCATTCCGAAAACATCCGGATCGAAATATGGCCAAATTAAGTTCCGAATTAATGGATGCTGCCAAAGGGAGTGACGATGCCATACTCAAAAAGGAAGAGACTCATAGAATGGCAGAGGCAAATAGAGCTTTTGCACATTTTCGTTAATCCATGAACATGATCTATATATCTCGATCGGAAAAGAATCAAGAGAAAAAGAAAGAATCGGAATTGATCGATAGATTTCTCAAAACAAGCGAAAAGGAAAGGAAAGATGAAACATAAATCACATATCAACTAAGCCCTCTCGGGGACTTTCTTAAAGAGGAACCTCATGTAAATACCATGGAATAAGGTTTGATCCTATTCATGGAGATTCCGTAACTATTCCAAAAATGAAAAGTTCGACACAATTGGGATTTTTTTTGAAAATTGGAAGCAGTTACTTATTCATGATCTGGCATGTACAGAATGAAAACTTCATTCTCGATTCTACGAGAATTTTTATGAAAGCCTTTCATTTTCTTCTCTTCGATGGAAGTTTGATTTTCCCAGAATGTATCCTAATTTTTGGCCTAATTCTTCTTCTGATGATCGATTCAACCTCTGATCAAAAAGCTTCTTCTTCCACAACCACGAAAATACTTTTTCACTCTTTCATATTCTAGAGGATTTCACTTGGAAAAGAAAATATTCCATACTAACGGATTAGGGTCCATAACCATGGGTTCCGATGCACGAGATCTTGTAGCACTTACCAATGAGGTCCTATCGATTAGTATTACACACAAAAAAATCAACAACCGATAGGACCTCATTAGTATTACACAAAAAAAAAGAGACTCTTATAGCATGAATAACTATTCTTTTCCCATATTTGATAATCAATAAATTTGGTTTGTTCTGATGTGGGTTGAGCTTAAATGAAATAGCAAAATTGGTAGAACCGACTCTAACTCGTTTGAAAATGAGGTATAATTTATTATTGTAATTATAATAAATCTGGTTCATTTGAGTTATTAAAAAAAAAGGTAATGCGGCGAATTAGGTTGATAGCAACAGAAGTTCTAAACCCTTCGTAACCAATAAATTGAAGTAAAAAAATAGCAAGTCCAGATCGGGAATTACCTAAATTTTAGGTACATAAGTTTAGTAATATAATGACTTGGTCACTACTAATAACGAAAATTAGGGAATATTCTAGACACTTGGTTAAAAGAATAATAGATTCAAAATTAGCAAGTAGTTATACAAATAAAGTACTTTTGAATTGAATAATTAAGATTTTGTAACTGCCTAAAAATACGGTTCCTAAATAAACTTAGCAGTTACATTCATTCCCCTATATATATGCACTTCCTTGTTCATAATCACAAATTCATAACAGAAAAGAATTATTAGGCATTTTCCTTCTGAATTTGAGAGATCAAAGAACCTATGGCTTATTCCAAATCAATTATTCCTTCATCTTTTATTATTATTATTATTTTGTCATGGGTTTTTGTGGGTTTATCCCATGGTATTGAACTTGATAAAAATCTATTAGGAGCATTATTTGCTGATAATGGCGAAAATGGTGATATTTTAGATATGCCATGTGTTCAAAAATTGATGCCATGTCAAGCTGCTTTGACATCGCATTCTAAAAATCCACCAGCAACTTGTTGTGTTCCGTTGAAGGAAATTATTACGAGTGATGCGCAGTGTCTTTGTACTGTTTTTGGTAATGCTGATTTAATGAAGAGTTTTAATGTTACCAAAGATGAAGCGTTGAGTTTTGCAAAAGCTTGTGGTGCTAAACCTGATCTTTCCCTTTGTAAAAGTGGTACGTAACATCTTTTCTCTGAATCAAATTTTATATGAATGCATGTGTTTGGAGCAATGATAAAATTATCTCCATGTGATCTATAGGTTACCATTCGAACCGTAGAATGCTTGCATTTGACATACTTGATTCAATATACATTAAGGACCGGCCTGTTTAATTCGCGGACAAAGTTATGACGATTTTATAATTAAAGAATTGTAGTGCATGTATTATTAACAATTGAATATATTGAATTCTGTCGCCATATTACTTCCCTAATTTCAGTAACCTAACAAATCTTAACTGTTGAATTTGGGTAAAATGAATGAAACAATTCACAGTACATATGAAAAGAGGGGCTATATAAAATTTAGATTTCTGTAGAATATATATATATATAATTTGAACATAACGGAGAGAGTGGTTTTTAATAATGTAGCAAAACACTATGGATGAATGATCCATTGTTAATCAAATAGATTTTGCTGCCTGATCTTGTTAATTCGATGTCCAGTAATATAATCAGGGTATCAGTACTTTTTTCCTAATTTCTAAATTTCTTCTATGTAATCATTATTGTGTCTCATTTTGGATTAAGTAATATTTGATCCTTAAAACAATTATTCATTGCATAGTAGACATTAACTCCATTGATTCTGACTAACATTGTTTCGCACTATTGATTCCATTGATTTTTCTGGCAACTATTAACGAGTTTTATCTGCATTATAGCCGCTGCGTCACCTGGTTCAGCCCCATCTGCTCCTTCAGCCTCAAACAGTAAGTATTCTCAACGTTTTCCCTCTCCGTTTCATTTGTACCAAATACACCGACTGTTTATTACTTCAGCAAGTACTTGATTCTTATCAGCTATTTTCAATCAGTTAAGTTGCACGGCGTCTAATAAGTTAACATATGTATTTTCAGATTCGTCCTCAAGTAACAAGACTGCAAGTCCACCAGCAGCAAATGCAGCTACTGTGACTTCCAAATTTGGAGGGTTTGTTGCCGTTGCATCGTTTATGAGTTTAGTAACGTCAGTATTTTAAGGATGGAGCAGAACACACTGTTCAGGAATTGAAAGGCTAATTTGCTCATTGGGAAAGCCAGTGCCTCAAGAATGTGCCTCAAAATCATTTCATTAATCTAGTTTACATAACCTAAAATTTTTCCAATCTAAAATGATTGATTTATGTGATGTTTAGTTTTGATTTGTTTTTCTTATGATTGATAACAGTACATTCAATCAGATCTATTATATTTAAGTATAGGCATAACATTCTCTTTGAGCTAACATTATCTACTTGCAAATTTGTCTTGAAAGTGGGATAATTTGATTCTCAAATAACACCAAAGAAAAGTCAAAATTGCGGCGGTAAATTCATTGCACCCATTCTTGAAACTACTATATTCATCAGTCAATCTACAGACCTTCTAACCTGCTAAAAATAGAACAAGACCAACTAAAATCAAAACATAGTACTACTGATTATCAATCTACAGCCCTTCCAACCTGCTAAAAATAGAACAAGACCAACTAAAATCAAAACACAGTACTACTGAATATCAATTTACAGCCCCTCCAACCTGCTAAAAATAGAACAAGACCAATTAAAAACAAAGTTGATGGCTATGATGGCAGAAAATTCATGGCAAACCAATCTTGACAGTTGACAATATCAATAAATCGTAAGAGTCAGTCCCCTCTTGCCACCTTTCACGTGGTTCGCTTACATCAATTTTGTAACCAATAGAACCCCTGGCATAAAATCGACCAGGTTCTTCTTATTTTTCTTTCTTTTTTTAATTACAAACGGCAATTAATAAGACTTTTCCTATTTTACTGCAACGACATGTTTGCTAAATAGCTATAAACAAATTATGAACTAGTTAGATGAGACATGTTTGCTAAATAGCTAAAGCGCAAACAGGACCAAATGAAAACAAAACACGCCAAATAAAAGTCAATGGTGAAGGTCAATTAACTGCGTAACAATCTTGAAACTATGTATGAATCAGTCAAAACATAGTACTACGTACGTGTACTAGATTAACAAAAACAGCTATTTTAGCAGAAAATTCAAGGCACACAAAATTTGACAATATCTACTCCATAATTCGAAATTGTCCCTCTCTCGCCTCCTGTCGCAATATCACTCGCTTACATCAAATTTTGTCACTGATACAACTCCTGGCATTGAGTTTCTAGCTACATGTTTCTGTGAACATTATGAGTGCCCATTTTCTTATCAGTTCAATATTTATCAATAAAATATTGAGCTTCTAAAAAAAGAAATCTACTAAGCTTTCCTCTTCAAGCATTTCCTTACTATATAAACATGAAGCATGTATTTCTATAATATCATATAAGATCATTTCCTTTCTCATATATATATATGGAGACACAACACTTACATTTCATTTTTATTTCACTCTTGATATTCCTTTCTTTCATCTTTCGATTAATTCAGATACGGAAGAAATCAAGAATCTTTGACAAAAGATTGCCTCCAGGGCCATGGAGTCTACCTTTAATCGGGAATTTGCACCAATTAATGAATGGTATTGGCCGCCTTCCAATGCATCATACTCTCAGAAGTCTATCGCGAAGATATGGACCAATCTTTCACTTACGCCTTGGTGAAATATCGATCATTGTTGTATCTTCACCTGAAATGGCAAAAGAAATTATGAAAACTCAAGACATTCGCTTTGCTACTAGGCCTGAATTTATGTCTGGAGATATTTTTTTCTACAATTCCACAGACATTGGAACTTGTCCATATGGTGAGTACTGGAGAAATATGCGCAAAGTGTGCGTCCTGGAACTTCTTAGCGCAAAGATGGTCAAGTCATTTAATTCAATTCGACAAGAAGAGATGTCAAGTCTCATTTTATCGATTAATTCAACTCCTGATGACTCATTGATCAACTTATCAGACAAAATATTTTGGTTTACAAGTTCTGTAACTAGTAGGTCAGCTTTCGGAAAAGTGATTCATGATCAAGATAAGTTGATAAAATTGGTGAAAGACGGAGCATTATTAGCTGGTGGATTTGACTTGGCTGATTTGTTCCCTTCCCGAAAGTGGCTTCACAAGATTACTGGATTGAAGTCCAAAATGTTGAAGGTTCACACAAAAACAGATGTAATTTTGGAGAATATCATTAATGAGCATCGGAAAAATCGAACAATTGGTAAGAAGGGAAATTGTGAGTCTGGAGGTGAAGATTTGATCGATGTTCTACTACGAGTCATGGAGAGTGGCGAATTGGGAACTCCAATCACAAATAAGAATATCAAAAGTGTTATTTTGGTAAGTCTAATGCCATAGGAGATATTTCATTTTGTTTTTTTTTTCATTTTATTATTTATAGTATTTAAACATTGAATTTAATATTTACACTAGAGTACAATATTGAAACTTTAGAAATTATATATATCTTAATAATTTTCTTTACACGCAGGACATGTTCTTAGCAGGAGCTGAAACCTCATCTACAACAATTATTTGGGCATTGGGTGAAATGATAAGAAATCCAAGTGTTATGGCTAAAGCACAACTTGAAGTTAGACAAGTCCTAAAAGGAAAGAGAACATTTGAGGATATAGATCTAGAAGAGTTGAAGTATCTAAAATTAGTAATTAAAGAAACATTAAGGTTGCACCCTCCTATTCCGCTATTACTCCCAAGAGAATGCAGAGAGGAAACAAAAATTGACAAATACACAATACCTATCAAAACCAGAGTCCTAGTGAATGCTTGGGCCATTGGAAGAGATACTAGATATTGGCATGATTCAGAAAATTTTATACCCGAGAGATTTGAGAATAATTCTATTGATTTCAAAGGAAATCACTTTGAATTTATTCCGTTTGGAGCAGGGCGAAGAATGTGTCCAGGATTATTATTCGGTTTAGTTAATGTAGGACATCCTTTAGCTCAATTGCTTTATCACTTCAACTGGAAGACTCCTCCTGGGATAACTCGAGACAATTTCGACATGACTGAAACAGATGGAGTAACTGCCAGAAGAAAGGATGATCTTTGTTTAATTGCTACTCCTTTTGGTCTCTCTTAGCAATAGAAATACACTTACGAACACTGTTTGGAGTGTGCACATTTCACTGGTTACTACTTGTTTATCAGGTTGTGATGAATAATAACAAGTTAATGGTCTTTATTTTACAATAACTTGTTTATCTTTACATGGAATACCTATTTTCATTTTTCATGTGAGCGGTTAATAAAATGACCCGTTATGTCAAAAGATAAAACCTTTTCAAAATACTACAGATTTCTCACAAAATGACGTGGTTATCAAATTAGATCCCTTTCCCCTTGTGCTGTACGTACGAATAAATAAAAGTTCACAATCAACTTTAACGATTTTATGAATTGACTTCTTTGTAACTATTTGCTACTTCGTAGAGCACTTTTGCGTGCCTCAATAAACCTCTGTACTGGTGCAAACATGATACTTGTCAGACCAAAATAATATAGTCCTAGTACGCATCATATGACAACCTAATTAAATTGTGCCTAAAGTCAAGACAATCTGAAATACTCTCATCCTATATCCCAACATCAAGAAAAGGAATTTAAACCAGGGAAAAATATCGAGTCTAGTTAAGTTAAGCCAAGTCCTATTTTTTTTCATTTTTAAGATCTAAAGATTGGAGCTTGTTTACCGTCTCTGTGTCCATCAGGCAGACCAACAACTTGCATATAAGTCAAATATCTATATGGAATTAAGGATGTTTATCGGACGGATAATTACGCTTAATAATTAGACCTATCAGGATTATAAGTGTAGTAACAAATAGCCATCTAATAAGACAATAAGCGTATTAGTATTGGATTAAGGATTATTAGACAATTTATAAGCTAAATCAAATAAAAAAAAAAATTAAACAATCAATACCAAACGGCCAAATGCATACTTCAAACTATCTCTGTTAGTCCACTATCTCTGTTAGTCCACTCTACGTCAGACAGTTCTATCATTCTATGTTACAATTTTGAACGCATCTGTGACTGCTTTGGACTTGAAACTTATATACATAGTGGTAAGAGTGTGATATAAAAATTCTTACGGTTAACGGTTTACCCGATTAAGAAAACTGATTAATCCGCCTCCAAATAGTTAATTATAAAATCTCAATTCATTGACTATCCATTACCCGAAAATCAGTCGAATCAATTTCCGGTTCCGTTTTAATGCATAATTCTATATTCTCTCACCACCTCAGTTAAGCGTTTTCGACAAACCCCATTCAACTGTAAGGATAGGATCAGATCTAAATGAACCACCACCGATTGGGAGTAAAGCTTCATGCTCCATTTTGGTTCTTAAAATTCACTTGAGGTATCAACTAATAAAAAAAATATTAGACAACCCTCTTTTTCTTGGAGTTAGAAAAGGTGATTTAAGCCCTCAAAATAGCAGAAGCGAGTAGATTCCTATATCACCTACCCATTTCATTGACCAACCCTAAGCCACATTTTTTCGCTCTTATTTATTTATTTATGGAGATAATAAACTTAAATTAAATTGCTCTAATAAAATTTTGCAAATTATAATTTTGATACAGTATTAATGATGAAGGTAAAAAAGAATTTCCAGCAATGATGAAGGTAAATGACATTACAAAAATAGAGTAAATTAGTCTCCTATTTTGTAAAATTAAAGTGAAAAGAACTACTAATAACATAGCTAACATAAATCATCAACAAAAAGAAACTGGATTTTTTTTTTGCGTCTAGCTCAGAAGTGAAACGAATCAGTTGGAAAGTGAGGGACGAACTAAAAGAAAAAAAAAAAAAAGGAATATACGAGCTTATTAGTGCACAAGCCGTATTTAAGAACGACACATGCAAGCATATAAACTCGCGCCGCAACGGCAAGTTATCGGCAACTAAAAGGGCTGATTGCGCTACTCTTTGTTCAAAGCGCACCAGTGACGAATTCTGATTGCCTTTTCTATAACTTATAAAATAACAAAATTAACATATATAATAGAAATAATTTACATACACAAGATCTCCGAACATTTTCCGACTAAAAGAATGGAGACGATAGGCGGCGCGGCGGCATACTATTTAGAAGACGAGAAGGATCCGAGATTTTATAAACGGTGAAGTGAAGTGAAGCAAAAGGAGCCCTAGTTTTACTTGGTATTGGGCTAGTAGCCCGTCAGGAGAATGTGGGCCTTTTGGTCATATCAATTATCGCTCAATATTTTGGTGAAATACCAAAAAAAACTGGAAGTGTTAAGTAATTTTCGTATTCACCCATAAACTTAATCGAATTTTGATCAAAACGACGACATTTCGGATGGTAGCTTCCGTAGGACCATGGCAGCTTCCATCTCTAAAGCCCTAACCAGAAATCTTCTCCGGCGAAGTGGTGACACTACACGAGAATTGCAACTTCGGTTCTGCTCCGCCGCCACGTCAGCTGCAGCCATCTCTGCCCCTGAAACTCAACCCTCAGGTCTCACCCTCTTCTCTCTTGTCAAAGTAAATATTTTTCTTTATTTGGGTTTTACTTGAATTTCTTCTTTTGTATTTTTTTGCTTTTTTTTTTTTCTTTTCTCGTTGCTGAATCAGGTGATCTGAATTATTACATTTTTTTTTTTACTTCCTCAGAGAAAAATGGACCTTCACGATTGTCAAAGTTACTGCTTTTCGTACCTGGGGTTATCACCTTTGGCCTTGGCACGTGGCAAATCATCAGAAGGCAAGAAAAGGTTAAATCTTAGTAATTTCCAAAAAATATCATTTATTTTGGTATTGTAGAAGAATTCTCATTTCCCTATGATGCAATATATTGTGTGTTACAATCGGTGAGGCAAAAACACTAGGTGGTTTCTCCTGTCTAACCAATGGTCGGCACAGTTACCCCAATACATGTGTGCTTGTGTGAGGCAGCAGGTACGCGAGGTGCGCACAAGATGGCCCGTCCAGTCATCCAAAAAGATTTAAAAATAATAAGAAAAGAAGCGTGTTAAAAAGTGCTGTTGATGCAATTTATTTCAGATGGATACATTCTGTTGCTTGGTTTGATCAATCACTGTGTCTAAGTTCTGGAGTGTGGTTTGTTCATATAGTTTCAGTTAATTTGCCTGTTTATTGAATGCAAGATTGCTTGAGAAAGAAATTGTAACACCAATTACTATTTGCAGATTGAAATGCTTGAGTATAGACAAAATAGATTGCGAATGGATCCTCTAAACTGCAATGAGGTTTCCCCTTCTAGTGAAAATGTGGATGCTTTGGAGTTCCGCAGGGTACTTTGTAGTGGAGTGTTTGATGAGAAAAAGTCCATTTTTATAGGGCCCCGCTCTAGAAGCATTTCAGGAGTGACTGAAAATGGCTATTATGTTATTACTCCTCTCATGCCTTTGGAAAATGATCCTAAGAGGTACGTGTATGCTAAGTAGATTAATTTTGGCATAGTTTTGTGCATTAGTTGTTTCGGCTATGTATTTCTTGCTCAAACTTCGTTAATCATCTTGGTCAAGGTTAAACAAGATTTAGGTTACATCTAGTCACCTGCTATACTTGTTAAAAGGAAGTTACTTAATACTGAATTAGCAGTTGAGGTGTCACTGAGTTACGATCTTGGGTTATTACAGAGAGCATAAAAAGATTTGTCACATAAAAGAATCAATATTGTCGTTTATATATTCTTGAAAATAGCTTTCTCATTTACAAGAATTTAGTCCCGTTACTTTTATATTATTAATTTCATTAGTTCCTTTACTTCTTCTAAGTCTGGTGCATAAAAAACAAGCATTTAGTTCCTTTACTTCTTCTTACTCTGGTTCATCTTTTTCCATTTTATCTTTTTAGGACTTAGTCAAGTGTTTACCCACCATAACTCCACTTTACTCACCTATGTATGTATCAACTCAACTGCAATACAATATTACGGCCGATCAGCTTTCTTATTGCGTCTCATGGTTCAGTGAAATTTGGTTACTCTTTTTTTAATTTACTTCAGTGCTCTTGGGATTTGATTAGGATTGAGGTGAGTGGATTTATTGATTGATTAATGTCTCGGTTTCTAGAGTGTTGTGGATCTAATTCTTACGCCATCTACTACCCTTCTTTACTCTCCTTACCTTTGTATGCATTAGACCAACCATCATACGATCATCGAGATATCCCCAAGATCAATATTTCTGTTTGCTTTACTTTTTTGGCACCTTTTCATTTGGATTATTGATCCTTCAGGAAAATCACTTCAAATTTATTGCATTATGATTTTCTGCCTTCCGATATCTTCTCTTGTTGTTATAAAGTTCACGAATTACATATCCTATCTTAATGTTGGTCCTCTAGTGCAGATATAGCGAAACTCGATGGGATGTGATCCCACCCTGAAATTCTCCATTATCGAACTTTTGACCTTCTGGTTGTCTGGAAATGTTAATTATTGACTTTCCTTGCCCTATTTCTTTGAGCAAAGGCCGCTCCATCCTCATACTCCTTCCACTTTTGGCCCTTCTTTGTGTTCTCATATAAGGCTGAAGCTACCCCGGAATTTTATTTGAGTAGATAATAGAAAAAGAATTACGATGAACTTTTGTAGGGAAATCATAGCAGACGCATCTTTGTATAAAAAGTTTCTCAAAGTTTGTAACTGCTCAAAAATCGAATAATAGCCCTGTTAGGACATGTAGAATCTAACAAAGTTCCTCCGTTCCTTTTAAATGAAGAAGTTCCTCCTTTCTTTAATTAAGTTGTAATTTCTTTGAGTAGGCATATGGTGTATGTTTTCCCTGATTTAACTTTTACATAGATAAAATAAATTATGCATCACACAGTTAGCCCTCCAACCCCCACCCCACCAAATGGGGGAAAATTCTTGAAGAAAATTTTGGAAAGAGAAGGAAGGACACAGCTATGGAAGCACATATTTTCATGTCTGGCAAAGAAGTTAGTGGCTAAATCTGTCTAATCGTGTCAAATTTTTTTCAGTGTACAGTCACCAATTCTTGTCAATAGGGGATGGGTCCCGCGGAATTGGAGAGACAAGTCTTTGGAAGTGGCTGGGGCTGATGACCAGCCTTCAAGTATTGCGCCTCCGTCTCAAGAGAGTGCAAAGAGCTCCTGGTGGATGTATGGATCAAAAAAGAAGAAAGTAGAAGAGGTTGTTCTCTTTCCTTGCGTATTTCCTGGTTAAAACCATGTAAAATCTGAACATGTCACCTGATGGCAGTGCATTCAATCAACAGGATCAAGTTCCAACTGTTAAGCCAACAGAAGTGATTGGAGTTGTTAGAGGAAGTGAGAAGCCCAGTATATTTGTTCCAGCAAATGATCCCAGTTCGTTCCAGTGGTTCTACGTTGATGTTTCAGCCATTGCTCGTGCTTGTGGACTCCCTGAGAACACACTCTACATTGAAGACATCAATGATAATGTCGACCCAAGCAATCCCTATCCACTTCCAAAGGATACAAACACATTGGTTCGAAGTTCTGTAATGCCGCAACAGCATCTTAACTATACATTGACATGGTATTCCCTGTTCAATATATGTTCTAATACATGCTTCTGAGTTTTTTGCCGCTGATATATTGGTCTTTCCTCTCATCTTATTGAGGCTGCCTCTTGTCTATGTCTAATGCTAATACTTTCATCGCAACTCGAAAGTATAAAAATTTCATCTCACTAGTATATTTTGTTTCCTTTTGCCAACTTCTATCTGTCAAATCTTTTTTCTTATCATGTTTTGATGAGCTAATATTGGATTCCTGAAGAGTGAGAAAGTTAATTTTTCTGTTACAATAAAGTATGTTTAGCTGGCATCATTTCTTGTTTATACTAGACTTCCACATGCATGAAATAGATTCATTAATATTTATGATGTTACAAAACTACTACAACATATTATTTAGAAGTTTCTGGCTCATAATCAGTATAGATTTCAATTGGATGATACCTAGAAAACTTCAGTGCTGCTGTTGTTGACTCTACTGGCAATAGAGGGAAAGGGGGATGTTTGCTTGATCCCTGTTGCAGACTTGAATAAATTAGGGGACAGCCCTCTAAACAAAAAGAATAGTGAATGATTTGGATTTCCTCTTTTTATTTGTTCTCTTTGTGTTTTCATGATGTTCTCTTTTTAAATTTTTGCAAGGTATTCTCTATCAGCTGCAGTAACATTTATGGCTTTTAAGAGGCTAAAGTCAAAGAAAAGCCGGAGATAGTGAATCGTTGAGCTGTTTCCTTTGAGGGTATTTGGCAACGTTAGAGCAACTAGTTTGTGAGGCAATGCTGCTATAGCAGATTAGCTTCATCACATTGACCATTTCTAAGGAATGAAAAGCTGCTATTCGATACTTTTACTCCTAAATTCTACAGACGAAAGCAATCCATTTTTAAATGGTACAACCCAATAAGTGCCCTTTTTGTAGTATTCTCGAGGTTTTGTTAGCTAACATGTGCATGTCAGCTATAAATTGTTTGATATTTGTTCTTTCAAAGCCCAAAGGCATTTTCTCTGTCTCTGGAGGAGAGTTTTATCTGAACTATAGATAGAATTTCTGCTTATGACAATGTATCTTATGTAATGCATGCGAACCCTTCGCAGTTTTTATGACCAGGTTACTGATCATAGTTAGCATTCCAGATGATGGAGAAAAGTTCAAATGAATTATTCACAAAGAAACATAGATCCTCCAAGGCGATGGACGTACTGACGCGCCACATCCAAAGGGAGGTGCCGTGGTGCATACTATTTGTAAATGATATTGTATTGATTGACGAGACGCAAGACGGTGTGAACGCGCAATTAGAGGTATGGAGGCAGACCCTGGAGTCTAAAGGTTTCAAGTTGAGCAGGAGCAAGACAGAATACTTGAAGTGTAAGTTTAGTGGCGAGACTCAAGGAGGGGAAGGGGAGGTGAGACTAGAGACACAAGTCATCCTTAGGAGAAGAAGTTTTAAGTACCTTGGGTCTATTATTCAGGGGATGGGGAGATTGATGAAGATGTCACATATCGTATTGGGACGGGATGGATGAAATGGAGAGTCGCTTCTGGTGTTTTGTGTAACAAGAATGTGCCGCCAAAACTTAAAGGTAAGTTCTACAGAGTGGTGGTCAGGCCAAAGATGTTGTATGGGACTGAGTGTTGGCCAGTCAAGATCACTCATGTCCAGAAGATGAAGGTAGCAGAGATGAGAATGTTGAGATGGATGTGCGGGTACACCAGATTAGATAGGATCATAAATGAGGTTATTCGCGACAAGATAGGTGTGGCCCCTACTGAGGACAAGATGCGGGAAGCGCGGCTTAGGTGGTTTGGTCATGTGAGGAGGAGCATAGACACCTCGGTGAGGAGGTGTAAGAGGTTGACATTGGAGGGCCTAGGGAGAGGTAGAGATAGGCCAAAGAAGAGGTGGGGAGAAGTGATTAGGCAAGACATGACGTAGCTTCAGCTGACCGAAAACATAACCTTGATAGGAAGGTATAGAGGTCAAGGATTAGGGTAGTAAAGTAGGTAGTCTAGAGTGTTCATAACAGTAGTATTGACACGCAGTCTCGCTTTTTATTGGTAATAGATTTTTATGACTAATCGTTGTTTTCTTTCATTGTTGATCACCTTACTATCTTCTTGTTTTTATTCTGCTTTTATATGATTTTTTGGTATTGTCCCTTGTCTATATTTTTCATTAATGTGTAGCTCATGCTTTCCTGGGCCGAGTGTCTATTGGAAGCAACCTCTCCATCCTCACAAGGTAGGGGAAAGGTCTGTGTGCCCACTACCCTCCTCAAACGCACTATCCTCCCCAAACCCCACGGTATGAGATAATACTTGGTATGTTATTATTGTAAACATAGTTCCTCCAAGAGGTGGTTCAATTTGGAAAAAAACATATTCCAACGGAAGGAGATTGCTGATTTGGGCATTCAATAGCTTGCCGTCCGAACTGATTTAGGACAGTAAACTTATGATCCAAAAGGAAAGCAATTGCTCTTTTGTGCATGTTCGTACCGTTTAAAAACTAGGTCAAACCGAAAATCTATTTGCTCCCACGTAAAACTCAACCTTGTAAAAGTTTCAAGTGAACTAAAACAACCAAAGCAAACTGACATTCATTCTTTCCGTACACTTTATACACAAATTTCACTGCCTACACAATAAATCAAAGAATGGAAGACCTATGGAAACACATCCACTGGAAAAAAGAAAAATAAGGAAAGAAAAGATAACACTGACGGGGAACAGGAAGAGTAAACCAGATCCAAAGAATGAAATAAATATAAAATAGAACCCCGAAAAAAGAAAAACAGATTTTACTTTGTCGAATGGCGATATACAAGGGGATTTGTGGTTGCTTCATCATGTAATGCTTTCAATAAAGCCACAAAGTTGAAGAGACTTTCTTCTGAAAACCACTTGAGCTTCCATTTCTGGGGACCCGAGACAGGTTTTCTCTTTACGAGCTTCGTATCCTTGACTACCTTGCCCTCCTTCAATGTAAGAGGGAACTCTGACATGACACCTCCCAAAGTCAGGGTCACACAATAGCAGTCTGTCATTTCAATTACCTGAAAGTTAAAGGAAATCCATCTCATCAGCTTTGTTTCTTTACACCAAACAAAATCTCATTTCTTGTATTCCAAATATAATTTTTATCAAGGTATCTGAAAAGATTTCCCTTTCTACATTTCTTATCA
Source organism: Nicotiana obtusifolia (assembly GCA_002018475.1). NCBI lineage: Eukaryota > Viridiplantae > Streptophyta > Magnoliopsida > Solanales > Solanaceae > Nicotiana > Nicotiana obtusifolia. Next base: position 277,446 of record MCJB01050241.1, read on the forward strand.
GGATGGATGGCATTGATACAAAAATCAGTGTACATGAGCATGCTAGTAAAACCGACTTATATTAATAGCAATATGACCTTAATAAAAAAGGTTCCATATAAAAAACACGAATGATATGATATACTCATAGCTTAGCTCATCAATTAAGATATTTGGGGGG
>MCJB01050241.1:277713-298749 GCA_002018475.1 Nicotiana obtusifolia
GGGGGATGCTGCTGCTAGATTGATAGAAACAAATGTTCATAAACAAAATAATTACCACTTCAGACACGCCGACAATGGGACAACAGGAGTCCAACGAGAAGTAGGAAGAGCAAGATACACTCTCCGAAAGGGAACCAATTAGGGATACGTCTTCCATGCACAGAAGCAAATGCCTTTCAAGCACAAATAGTGATCTCCCCAGCCATGGATCCTCTGTCAATGACACAGAAGTTTCATTATAACCAACAAACCTACATCCAGTAGAAAATTCACTGCAGACGTGTTATCAACCAAAGAAAATCACATTTATGTCGACCAGTAATTATGTACTCCAACGCAAGATGGACAATCGTTTCCTTGTCCAAAAACCTCCAAATCAAAGGAGACATAAAGAGAGAATAACAAAAAGGATGCTATTTCTCCTCGCAAAAAATAGATGCACGGCTTAGGAGTAAAAAGAGTATTATTTTTCTGTAGCATGGAGGGGACGAGGCAGCATAGATCATCTGTTTAAGCTAAATAATGGACTTTTGCTGCCTAGCTAACTAAGTTTCATGTTTCATAACACATAGTTCTTTTTCTTTAATGTTGTTGCTACTTACGGCCATCTTATTTCCGCTGCCAATCAAGTTAAAAACTTCTTTGGATAAAGTAAAAGTATTTGAAGTTATAACGAAACGAAACGGAAATGCTTGCAAGAGGCCACCTTTTCTTTACACCAAGAAAGCCTTACCAACTAAAAACACTTATAGCCTGTTTGTCCAAGCTGGAAAAATCAGCTTATTTTGATAAGTGCTTTTACTCAAAAGTGCTTTTTTCAAAAGTACTTTTGGTGAGAAGCCGTTTGTGTTTGATTAATTTATTTGAAAAGCACTTCTCAGAAGCAATTAGTGCTTGGCCAAGCTTTTAAAAACTGCTTCTATTTTCTCTAAAGTGCTTTTTGAAAAAGAGCATTTGGAGAGAAACTATTTTTTTCTGCTTCTCCAAAACTGCTTCTGCTTAAAAGCACTTTTTTTTCCTCAAAAAGCTTGGCCAAACACTTCAACTTTAGGAAAGAAAAAAGTACTTTTGGCTTGGAGAAGCTTTGGCCAAACAGGCTATTAGCTTTGTCCAACAGAAGCAGCAACATCTCAATGATGAACTTCTGACAGAGCGCATAACCTACTCATCAAACAATATGGCTATTCACTTTTTCTTGACATCAGCACTGAAGCTGTAAGGACAACTCTCTGTCCATGTTATGGATGAACCATATAGAAAACTGCAAGAGCAACTAGAAATACCTTTAGAACTGTTGCACCAGAACATCACCATTGCATACTGAAGGATGCTCATCTTTAAACCTCCACAAACATGCCTTTCAAACAGATCAGCCTGAACCTGCTCCAGACTGTCATTCAAATTTCCAAAACCAGCACATGATGAAGTGGAAATCGAAGTAGACAGCACAAAACTTGAAAGTTTTGTCACATAACCAATTTAGACGTACAGAGCCTAGATAGATCACCTTTGCAGAGAAAAATTATTTTCCACCACACGTGAATCAGCAGACACCAATATAGATAAAAGTTCTCTGGAAATGTCTATGCTTCTGGTCACAAAGATGTAGGTTGTTTCGCACTCGAAGCACAGTCTACTTAAAGAAAAATGGAACACAATAAGGTCTTTGGAAAAGTACGAGGCAAGCAAAACAAAAGGAAGTGAAACAGAACCCACAAACCTTATAATCTGGAGTCCCAAACCCACAAAAATCATTCTCTTCTGTTCAACACCATGACAACCAACTAATTTAAAGCTTGAACCTGCTAAAAGCCAACAGATAAATAGTGCTTGTAAGCATGCAGAATCATTTGAGTCTCAAAAGTATAAACAGAAAGAACAAAAGCTTCAAATCTTGCAAAAAGTTCATACCACAGTAAAGCTAACCTGACCCATCACATGAGTTTTCAAGGAGTAGCACATGTAACTTATGCTCGCTGCTCAAGGTGACAGCAACTTCACTGTAGGTTCAGTAGGATACCGTAAATAATTTGGGAAGAAAACAGTAGCTGAAATAACAAAGGCTCACAAAATTATATGCATGGCAGTGCCTAAAAAAAAACTACACCACAGAGAAACAATCTCTAGATGATCTCATTGAGGCATATGATATGTTTTAGCCAAACTAAAGTCAATTCCCACATGGCAGAAAACACTGGAAGATTATATCTAGGCATCCCATGATATTTAGCAAAAACACGCTCAAACTTTAGATAATATTATCATCCTGCATGGACCAAAATATAATTGTAGCTTCTTCATGCAATATCTATCTAGTTTTACTTTTGAGAATTCCTTCCCATGCATGACATACTTTAGAAAACTCTTTCCACTGAGATCAATTTTTTCCTGAAGAATCAAATAATCATTTCATTTAAGATATGAATCAAGACGTCTCAAAAGTTCCAATTTCTTCTCTCTTTTTTCTGTTTTATATAAATGCAAGTTGCAATAATTTTATCACTGAGCTTCTTTCAACTTAGTCCAGTTAAAAGAGCCAACTACGCTTGTGCTTGATTCATAAACTTAGTTAAGATTTTCCTTCCTTTACAGAAATTAGTATATTTAACCTTCAAGAGGAGTTAGAGAATTTCATTTAGCCCTTTTGCGGGCAAGGCAACAGAATTGAACTCCCATAAATAGGTTCGTCAGCTTTTATAACCCTTTGTCACATCCTGCAAACTTAGGAACATCCTTCACACCCTTAAAAATGCCATGAACCCTGGAAACCACTGGCTCCAATCCACGAACCACTTCACATTGCAATGAGATAGCTGAGCATTCTTAGGCCAGGGTGTGAAAACTGACAAAGAAAGGTTTTAGAGCAATGGCAGCTACAAGGGGTTCAAGCTTAGGTTAATATGATACATAATTTTGAAGGAAGAAGATGTGCAAGCTGATTATTTGAACACCAGAATTCAGAGAGGAAAACTAAAATAATCCTAAGACACAGGGAAAACAGCAAAAAGAAAAGTTTATATATATATATATATATATATATATATATATATATAAATAAAACTGACAAGCTCATCATCATTTATCAAAAGTGCACATAGTAGATAATTTAAATGTCTGCTGTCCACAAAGCTCTATTCCAGTTAGATTAAAGATTTCAGGAATGTTAAATCTACCTTTCAATGCACTGAGATCTTTCCTCTAGCAAACAGTTGCATATAATGTATCTCTGACAAGATTCATCAACTCCAGATTCTGCAGCCTTTTTGCTAAAATAATTCTGAATTAGATTTTCCGGCCCCCATAATGACGGGTTGCTCTTGGCATGAATTTGCCTGCCACAACTATCAAGGGTTATTCTCATCGCACTTTGGCAGGAAGCTCTCTCTGAAGTAAACTGTGCTTCAACCCCCACACCATCTCGAAAACCATTTATATCTACATCTGATTTTTTGGATTCTGCTGTCTCATCATCTTCATTTTCCTCACACAATGAGATTATTCTCCTAGCAGGTTTCCTCCGACGCTTTTTCTTCTCCAACCAATTGACGTCCTGCGTCATAACTTGTTCACTTTCAACACCTTGTCTGTCGGTAGAAAAATGCCCTTGCGAGGAGGAAGCATCTGATGCTCTGACCACCATGCAGTTAGAGTTTCCTTCAACGCCTAAATTTGCTGGGAGTCTACAATTTATTCTTATTGGATACAATTTTTCATGGGATACATCCATACGCAGATGAACTGGTGAGCGGCTATCCACAGTCCTCTCTGAGAAGTTGTTGATAGGAGATTGATCAACCAGGGACATTGAGGTCAATTCAGGGTAGTCATCATCACTGCAGCTCGTATCACTATCAGAAGATGCAACTGAGAAGGACTCAGCAGACAGCTGCAAGAATTCTTCTTCCAAGTTTTGGCGTCGATGCAGGATATCCTCCTTGTAATGAGGAGGTGATCCTGTGCTAGCCAAGGATGACTGATAATCCAAAATATTATCAGTATCAGTAAATGGTGGAATATTGATCTTGGCGCTCATTTTAACACCTCTTTGAATTGAGAAGGATCCAGATTGTGGGAGCATTGTAGCTGGATGTAGAAGCACTTCATCATTTATAGGTCTAAAACTATCCTGATGTCGGCTTCTAGTAATCTCAACGGACTCTCCTGTGTTATTGCGGAAGATTTTGGAAGCTGCTTCACCAATTTGGTTGGGGTACTGAAGCATATTGATATTAGCAGACATCTCCGCAAATGAGTTGTCAGATTCTAGTATATTTGTGCAGCTGTCATCTCTAGAAGCCAGTATAGAGTCGGATAAATATTTTGAGGTCTCCCCGAGCTGTTTTTCTCTAGTCTGGGTCTTAAGTTCGTCATCTCTGTGGTTACTGGAAACAATCTCTTTGCCTCTAGCAAGACCAACAAAATTGTCAGAGGAGTCATTTATCCAATCTTTGAACTCCTGCAGCCATACATCAGACCTTTCCTTCTTCATATTCTCGATACGGTTCATCAACTCAACTATTTCAGCTTCCTCGTCAGAAAGGGCAATCTCCTCTTTGCTTTGGTTGTCGATATCAAGAGACGCAGATTCTATATCAGAACAAATAGAAGTATTCTGTTCTTCCGTCTCGATACTAGCAACACGTGAGAGCTTCTTCTGCGATAGGTATATCAAGATGAACTCAGAATTTCTGATGGGTATAGTAAAGCAAATTAGAAATGAGAACCTAAGGAGTTACTGACCCTTTTTGTATTAATACTTCCTTCTATTTTGGCCCCATCTCTTGCCGGTGAATAAAATCCAAAGCTAGCAGGCCGCTTTTGCCTGCTGGCAATGATAATTTGCCGCTGCCATAACTCACTTGTACAGATCTTCTTTTCATCTAGCTCCATCTGTAGTGTGCAATCATGGAAGAAAAAGAATGGGCAAGTCCGAAGAGTAAAAGTTAGATGAAGAGGCAGATTCCTCTGTAAACCTCTGAGCAGAGGATGGACAAAAAGAAAATTTAGTAACAGAAACAGACAAGTGATATTGATACATAAAAGATTTCAAACAGACAACTCACCTTCTCTGGATTTGAAAAGAAACTGAACACTTGAGCTCTATACCAACGAGCATAGCACAGAGGATTCCCCTCTAGCCACAAGCTTTGAAGAGATGACAGGCCAGCAAGAATTTCCATCTCTAAGAAATTGGAGATTATATTGTATGAAATATCAAGCCCTTGAAGTGACTTCAAATTTTCAATTCCACGCAATGTTGTTAAAGCGTTGTTCCTCAACACAAGCTTAACAATGTGACATGAGACCTGCATTTACAAAACCTCTATAAACCAATATGTTGTAAGCATTGTCCCATGTACTTCATACTTGTAAAGACTTCACATAACAGTACAGATAGTGTGCTGGAACAACAAAAATTATGTCACATCTATCAACATTGTAGAATTAGCACAGGATAAATAGCAAATAGTACTTCATGGGAGGCTTTTAAGACCGGCTAATTTATGACTATTACTTTGTGCCTCTTACGACTTCTCACCCTCTGATCAAATGGATATAAGACCAACTTGGCAGAAAAAAAGATCTTTGAGACTATGCTCCAGTGACTTACTATCCTTCATCACAGCTAAAGTAGAAAGTTTTTGAACACTATTGATTTAGTTACCAGACCCCACTGTGACGGATTGCACTGGGTTTGTTGTTGTTGTTCATTGATTTAGTTAAGCCTTTTCTCCTATCCTTTTTCTTCACTCCAGCAATGAGAAGCATGGAGTTTCAGGTAACTAGTCAGATAATTGCCACAAATGCAATTTTACCACGTCATTTAGAGTTGATAGTGCAAATATTCATGACTGCTCCAAATTTCATTAACTCTGATTGGATCCTCAATCACCATTCTTTGCATGAATATGGGTTGTGCTCGAGAGCTATGAACTGATTGGTCATCGTAACACTCATACTGCTTGACTTTATGAATCTCATACTCATAGCAAATATTGTTCTTCGAACAGACAATAAAACATTATTGCATCAAAATCTTTATGCCATATTTACCTCAATAAAGGATGCAACATTTCTCAGGTGATTAAACCCCAGATCCAGATACTTCAACTTGTTGCATTTGCGCAGATTATCCACTTTGGCAAACTTATTTCTGCTCAAATCAAGAGTTTCAACAGCAGGAAGAAGTTGCAATGAATCATCCATCAGTACCAAGCCATTCCGAGCACATGAAATAAATGACAGCTTATTCCAGTGTAGAGAATTCTTTATATCAGCAATTCTACCAGCAAATATATGCCTAAGAGCATCCTGAAATTAATCCAATCAATCACACGGTCAATATGCTTAACCAAAATAAATATATAGCACGTGTAATTCAATTCACAAGAAAATATATAAACTCACAGTTGAATTATGACATATTAATTTCTCTAAAGTGTGCCTTAATTCCAAAAGTCCTCTAGCCGCAGAAGTTGACAGATCACATCCTCTAAGTTCCAAAACTTTAAGTCTACCGAACGGCAAAAGAGACAACGGCGTCGGGTCCCGGGCAGGAGGCGGCAGCACAGAGACAACCTTAAGCGATGTAAGAAGGCGAAGAATCCGGCGAAGCTTCTCGAGCGCACGGTGGTCACCTAAATCGGACACGTAAGCACGCAAATAATCTACAGGGGCTCCTGAAAGAAGACTCTCAAGCTCCAATAAGGCTTCGAGCCTAGAGTGCACGTAGTGAAGCCCAATTGGATTCAATTTAAGCACCAAAGTCCCTTCGATCAATGATTCCACATTGTTTTCGACGAATTTTACAAGTGAATCTAAGTATCTATCTCCGGTTACGAGCACCATCGCAAAATTAGGGTTCCGGGAATTTGAATTAATGAGAAAAAGGGGGTTTTGGAGGAATCGAGAGCAGAGAAACGGCCATGGCTGTTGTGTGTGTGTCTGTGTGAGAATGAATGACTTTTTGGCAGGGGGCAGGTTTTGAGTTAATGATTGGGTTTAGACCGGTGGGGGTGTGGGTTAGCGAAGCAATTTGCTGGAAGACACGTGGCGTGCTGGAGTGGGACCATTACGCGTTTATCGGACATAATCCTCAAAGAGTCAAGTCCAACGCAGCTATAATGTAGTATTTAAATTTCCAGCACACGTCGTCCCAATTTCTATGTGGTCAATCATAGGAAAGGTAGGAATGCTTGGTGCTTTAATCGGGAAATGTTAGAGCCATATGATATTGTTTTTAAAGCTTTTTTTGAGTACGAAGAATATAAAGATCTATTAATTAGTTGTCTTGCTATCCGATCTTCAACTGAAAATGAGTATGTATTTAAATTAATAATTTTTAGGATGGTACTTTATTATTTTCAAAAGCAAGATTATAGTGTGACGAGAGACATGCGAGTATTGATATTGCAGTTTTGAATAGCTTTGGAAAATTGCTTCATGCCTATGGATCCCCAATTCAATATGTGGCGAAAACCATGATTGCTGAAGCGATTGCTATAAGAAAGGCACTCAAATGTGCTATTAGTCATGGATGGAAAAATGTGAAGATTTTATTTGATGCTAAAAATGTTGTTGATATGATCCAAAAATAAGTGGCTACTTCATGGGAAATAGGAATACTATGTGAAAATATTTGGAAGCAATTAAGTATGTTTGATTATGTTGAATTTCTCTATATTCCAAGGAAGTTGAACAAATTAGCTCATAGTTCAGATAGATTTTCTCTTTCTTTGTCGAAGGACATCTCCTAGGAGAAGTTTTTCCCAAATTGGATTGTCCAGGATGCGAAGAGTACATTTAAACTTTGTAGTTCATTGATGAAGTAATATGAAGTCTTTGTTTTTGAGAGAAAAAAAAAAATCACCGGAAATTTCTTCTGAATTTTTGTAACTTCCTAATCACCGCATTTGAATTTTTGTACCATAAAAATTGATGTTAATAACCTAAATTGTGAATGTCTATTATTTCTCCAAGAAGTTTGCAAACAAATAAATAGCTCGTAAGTAGCTTATGCAGGCAATTTTACAAGCAACTACATTTTACAAGTAGCCTTACAAAAGTCTTGTTTATGAATCAAGCAGCTTGCAAATAGTTCATACAAACAGTTATAAAGTAATTCATGTAGGTAGTACAATCAGTCTTCAAAAAACCTTGCAATAACTTTCTGAAAATCCTCATAGCAATTTCTTTTCTTTTATAAATATGGAGCCAAAATAATTCATTTGTACATCAATTTAAAGTTGAATAATATATTAGTTTTTTTTTTATATTTGTCTTTGATTTATTTATTTTACAATCTTTATTTTATAACAACTACAACATACTCAGTATAATCTCACGGGTGGGATCTGGGGAGGGTAGTGTGTACGCATACCTTACCCCTATCTTAAGAGTAGAGAGTTTGTTTTTAATAGACCCGCGACACAAGGAAAGAAAAAGAAAACAGTAACAACAAACAGTACCAACAGCAAGATAATAATAAAACAAGCAGTAATCATAACATGATAATAAGAGAACAAGCATTATCAACAGCAATATAATAAGAAAACATTTAGTAATCAAAGTTGTCAATAATCGAAATACAAGGCTGACTAACTACTGCTACTGGTATGAGGAATACACACACTTGACTATCTACTAATCTTCTACTCTAATTCTCAACTTTCACACCTTCCTATTAAGAGTCATATTTTTAGTGAGCCGAAGCAATGCCAAACACTGCCTGATAACTTGTCCCCATTACTTATTTGGCCTAACTCTAACCCTCTTCGATCACCCACGGCCAATCTCTTTATTTTATAACTGTTTCTTCGTTGTTTTGATGTGGTGTACTTGTACCTGAGAATTGATGTTTCTTTGTTTTGATGCCCACATGTACAGAAACTGACAAACTATATTACATCGATTAACTTGAAGTTTTGTACGACGATTTAAGAGCATAAGCTTCTGCATTATTTGGATCCACTTGCATTAAACGAGACACGGCGCATTGTACTTCCGAAGTATGGCCTAAATGGAGCAAAATTAAATTTTTCTGTTTTTGGCTGGCAGAATGATTGGATATTAAGTGGGCATTTGGACATAATAATTGTAAAATTTCTGAAAAAAATAGAAAAAAAAATGATATAAAAATTAAAATTGTGTTTGGACATGAATATAATTTAATGTTGTTTTTCAATTTTTGTGAGTGATCTGATTTTGAAAAATAAATTTTTGGAGTTTTTTAAATTTTCGAAAAATTCTGAAATTTATCTTCAAGTGAAAATAAAAAATTTCATGACCAGACACTAATTTTAAAAAAAAGTAAAAAAAAAATTGAAAAAAGAATCTTTTTTATGGCCGAACGGCCCTAAGTTGTTATTCTAATCTAGCTTCTTAAATTAGATTTCAAACGTCATTATTGGAGTCCTAATATTTTTTGCGTTTCCACGAACCATAAAAGGAATACATATCTTGTTTGGAAAGGAATTAGAAGAAGTGACGAAGTAAGTATACATTGATTAATAAGTATGTTAAATACCCTTACACGTCAATCTTTTCAAATTGTTCATTTTTTTATTCACTTCCAAATGTACTAAACTTCAAAAAATAAATCATAAGTAGTTCCCCAGTTACATAGGAGAAGTAAACAAAACTTGTTTACTTTCCTTAATCATACCCTTCCATTGAATAGTGACAATTAATAAGCAAATGAAATACATATTTTTAGTCTTTAATTTTATGCTTACATATTTTAACTCTATCAAACTCATTTCTCATAACATGTGATTAATTAAAATACAAAAAAATTGTACTCATGTTTTATTACTTCTTACATATTCCGATATTGACCTCGTTTTTATCGAATCTTAGCAATGTCTAATTTATAAAATCAAAATAACCTGACACCATTCACCCATCCGAGGTAAGCAGAGAACAATAGTGGTCCTATCACCTATGAGCACTAATTTTTGAGATTGTATTTACTTTCTCTTACCTAGTTTCTTAAACATAGGTTGTTGTACTGAATGTGGGAACTTTTGTGCAATGGCATCAATTCCACCCAAATCAATAAACTTGGAGAGATTCGAAAAGTTGTTGGTTGTTGGTCGAAGGGAAATGTATACCGTATAGTTGCCCGAAAAATAAAAATCGATAAAATATATATATTTTTGTATATTTTGACTATTAAATATAATTATTTTTATTTGACGGGGTAACTTGCCCAAAGTTGAAAGGAGACAAAGCCCATCTAACGAAGAGCAAAGGCCTGCATTCAACATGCGAAGGCCCCCAGCAAGATTTGTTGGGCTGGCTGTTCCTTTCCACAAGCCACATGATGAGATACATGAACTATTCACGTGACTGGTTCATATGATGTCGTGCTCAGTCAAAGTTCCAATCCTAAAGAAAAGTAGAAGACAAACTGGATAACAGAAACGAGGTACCTAAAAATCCATTCTCGTTTTTGTCCTGATCTGAAAATTTTTGCAATCTCGAAGACTAATCTTGATATGATCTGACGGAACAAGATGTACTGGAATAAGATCATTTCGGCCCCATATACTAGAAGAGTGGGAAGATGCAAAGGAGTAGAGAATGTAGGAATATCTTAACATTTGGGGCATCAGATGCGCAAGCTCAAATAATAGGTTATGTCATTACTTTACTATCCTGAACTCAAGTACTGACTAACTAACAGGAAATGTTATGCAGCCAACTGTGCCATTCAACTAACAGAAATGGGTTATCTATGCCATCCGTTAAAAAAGGTCGCTATTTCCTTGCCACTAATGTTATACTTTTAGCCTGTGGCTGGTTCCATTTTTTAATTTTTAAATAATAAGAATTAATTTTTCGATCCCACTTTTACCACCTGTCTTTATATTACTAGTTCTTCTTTATTTGACCTACATTTCTATTAACCCTGGTTAGTATAATTAATCATGCCCAACCCGACAAAACCCAACCATCTTTTAACCCAAAACTAAACCCTAGCTCAATGAACACACCTCCCCTCTCCAAAATTAGCAACACTCTATAAAATCCGAAATTCAATTTCTCCATTATCATTCTGAAATTCTTAATAGGGTTTAGGTCTATTGTTCAATAAGATTCATCTTCATAGTACCTTTTTCGTGTTAACTCTTCAAAATATCTGTCGGGTCGAGCGACTCAATTGACTCTAAGAGGAAGTGTCGTTATGGATTTGTAGCGCATCATTTTACGGCGACGACTCCTATGAATTGTGGGAGACGTTTTTACAAGTGTCCAGTGCTTGAAGTAAGTATAATTTACATTGTGCATTCTATTTTTTTGAGGTGTAATATTTTATTGAGACATAATGGGTGATTTTATTGTGCAATTGTTTGGCAGAAACAAGGCTATGGTTATTGAGAATGGGACGATGTTGAATTTTCCCCGCGAGCTGTAATCATCATTAGTAATCAAAGGAGAAAATTGGAAGCTTTTGAAATTGAAAGAAATAGGTTGATGAAGAAGATAGCTGATTTTAAAGCTTCTGCTGTTACTGATGCTGAAACGATAACAGAATTGAGAGAAAGACTGGATGCACTTGAAGCGTCTGCTGTTGAGGATACCTTGAAGATTGTGGAGTTGAGGGAAAAAGTATTCCGACGGTTGATTTTGTTGATTTTGTTGTTTGCTTATTGTGTTCATGGCAGCAAGGGTTGTGAAATGATCCATGTTATGATCATTGCTTAGAATTCTATAGTTTGGTCTTTTGTTAGGTATATTTTTGTGCTATGTAATATCCCATAAATCTAAATAAAGTAGTTACTTCAAAGCTTGACTAACAAGCGAGAAAGTTTACTTTGAGATGACTTCATGTAACAAAAGAAGAATTATCTCCTCAGGAATGGCTTCAGTCTTTAGTTTTGTTGTACTAGTAATAGTCCATGTTATGAGCATTGTTTTGTTAGTTCGAGGACAGTCCGCTTCAAGAGATGCTCATTTTGAACTTGTCTCCGGTAACTGACTTCGAAGCCTCAATACAATATATAACAGTCCAATATAAATACATCTCTGACATTTAACCAAACTGATCTTAACTGATCATAGCTAAACCAAAGTGATCATTCGAACTCCCATCTAAACCAAACTGATCTTAACTTATCATACGTAAACCAAACTGATCATACAGAAATAGAAGCTAAACCAAACTGATCTTAATTAGTCATAGCTAAACCAAACTGATCATACAAAAACAGAAGCTAAGCCAAATTGATCATAACTGATCATAGTTGACACATGAGATAGAAGCTAAACCAAACTGTTCATAACTGACATTTAAATAAGATGCCTCACATCAACTGTATTCAAAATACATAATACTAACCCACAGTAGCTTAACCCACTATATTTCAACAATCTAGCTGCATAATTGAACATTACAATAGTCTAGCTGCATAATTGAACATTACAAAAAGAGTGACTTCCAACAGTCTAGCTGCATAATTGAACATTACAAAAACTTAACCCACAGTAGCTTTTAACAGTAGCTTATACTCTTGTGTCTCAACAAAAGTAGCTTTCAATCATTTACTGGTTCTCCCTGGATAGTTGATCAAGTCCCTTGCAACATCCTTTGGCATCCCCCCAAGCTTCAACAATTGATCTTTAAACTCTTCTTCATAAGTACTCCAAGCACACCACCACATCAACTTCCTCATCTCCCCGCCCCTTCATTTTTTAACCAGTTAGCTTCAATGTGTCTAGCGCAATACCTGTGATGAGCATCAGGAAATACAATGCTCACATCATCTAATAATCACTGTGATGTTGACAAAAAAGCCTGAACTAGAGCAACCAAAAGCAAAAGAAATCAGAAGGCATTGACAAAAAGAAAAAGCATGATTATAACAATCAAAACAGAAAAGACAATTGAAATTTCAGAAGTGAAATTCGGTACCTTTTGCATGTCCGGTATAAATGTTACTTCAGCCCCATTAATTAGGTCTGGAGACCTCTTCAAAAGCTCAACAAACCAACTCTAGGTCCTGCTTGTTTCCTTGTCAATCATTATCCAAGCAAGTGGATAGAACTGATTCATGGAATCCTGTCTCATGGCCACCAATAGCTGACCCTTGTATTTTCCCTTCAAGAAAGCACCATCTAAACCAATAAGTGGTCTCAATCCACTTTTGAAGCCTAGCTTCAAAGCTTGGAAACATATGTAAAATCTCAAGAACATCCTTTTTCCTTCTTCCAAAGCTTTCTTTGATATGTTGATTGCAACATCACTCCCAGGAGTAAACTGTCTTAGTTCTTGACCATAGGCTTCAAGCTTGTTATATTCATCTTTGAACTCCCATCTAACTTCTCAAGGGCCATTACCTTAACCCTTTTAAGCTTAGATTTTGTCACATTAAGCTTAAAACCAGTCTCTAATTCCCACTCTCACATCCTTAATAGTGCACTTGGATTGTTTTATAATTTAGTCTTAAAGTATTGTGCTAATGGCTTAGCATCAGTCCTTGGGTTTTTATAACGAGGATTATAATTATGGACAGCTATTAAGTTTTTGATACTAAACTCATTAGTATTTTTATCTCTTGAGAGAGAACATCTAAAAGGGCATCCAACATCACAAGTATATCTAGCCCTAGCAGGATTTGTTTTTTCAATCTTCAAGCCATACCCATTAGCAATTGCATAATAGTTGTCACGACTTAAATCCACGAGACCTGCATCCTGCACACTACTCGACCCGAGTGAACCAACTCATATGTTAAGACTAAGTATAATTGAGGGACCCAATTGAAAATCTTGTACATTTTCAAATCAAATCACAACAATATTTTTCATTTTCTAAGTCATACATGAAACCTTTCATAAAAATGATATAATCAATTAAATGATTATTCCTTTATGCATGACGTCCACAATCTTATTTTTTTACAATCCCACAACTATCTATGGAGCCTCTATACCAAAGAATAGAACCAACACTTGGAATAATTCTAACAAAATAAAATAAAAAAATAACACGATAGCTACCGCGAAATAAAGTGGTGCTTCATAAATATCTCGAAAAGAGAGTCATCCTAGCCCTTACCGCATGCCACGTATCATGCATCATTTTGAAACATGTAAAGTAAGCAGGACTCTAGAGGGGGCCCCTAAGGTCAGAGTACATCATGACGGTACTCAATAAGTGTCATAGACTCTCTCTATCTTATGTTCTTGGGACAAATTTTATAAAAATAATGCATCAATATTTGATGTAAAACGATAAGAAATTTTATATTCATGATCCTTGTCATTTTAAATGAAAGACAAGTAAAACATAACCCACAATATATACTTTTAAAACATTTATATCAACTCGAGATTTTGGATAAAATCATACAAAATTATTCCATTTGCTTTAAGTCATCGAAATCACTTTCGGCTCCTTACGCCTAAACATAAGAAATCATCCTTACCTTTCACTGGGAGTACTATACCATCACCGACATAAGAAGGTCAACTAGGTTATGTACCTAGCGGCAAGTATCATATACCCTACTTGCTCAGGTCGTCTCATCGTAGTGCGGTACGAATCGACTCATCCATGCTAATAATAGCACAAGATAGTACACTCTTGAGGGAGAGCACTCTGCCGTAGTCTATACCACAAAGTGGCTATCTACACCTACATCGGCACGTGTAGTTTCATGACAACGAACACAATATATCCGAAGTCAATCTCGGTGAACACAAGTAACTCCCAAAACATTTGATACTTCAAATACAGATTCATAGCATAGTAGCTTCAAATGATCTATTTTTATCAAATCATAGCATTTATAGAAAATCTAAATCATTTGAACAAAATTAAATAAACAACCTTTTACATGCTAAATCCTTTAGCAATTTAACATCAATCTTTTAAAGATACCACAAGTGCTATTCTGTTCATCAATTTCCAAAAAAATACTTTCAAAGAAAACTTATCTTTAGCACTCAAATATATATACTCCTTTTAATAAGTAAGTTTTGATAAAAACTTATAACATTTACCTTGAGTGTCATTTTTCCAACAAGATTTAAAATAAGATTTTATAAAACAACATAATATTTTAGTACATGGAAACATCTGTATTGTTTGTCCCCACAAGCATGAAAGCACATTTGCAAACAATTTAAGTATTAACTCAAAACTTACTTTTAGAAAAAGTACCTCGCTTTCGCTTTATTAACATTCACAAGCTTTCATTCCTCTTCCATCATTCCAATATTGATTAAAATGCTCAAACATCACCAACAAGTCGATATCTACAATTAGATATCCTAATTACATCAAAATATGACCTAAGATATTGATCAATATCCATATATGACTCATAAGTTGGCTACAAGCCTCCAACAACTCAAATCGCCAAATAGATTTCCATGCTAGACTATTCAACTTCATTCTTATATTTTAATACTCATTCAAAGTCATTAGTGATACTACATCAATTGTCCAATGCCACCAAGTTACTATTCACCATCGTCCATAATCCACCTTGCAAAATATATAACTCGGGTGATTACTTAGTTGATCACTTCCATCTTTTGCTAACAAATAATTCAATAGGTTCATTGTATTCATTAATTTCATCGCCAAGATTACCACTCATCTTCTCTATTATTTTCTCAAAAGTACTATTCATGCCATGAACTAGAGTTTTATAATCCAATCTTTCAACCATTAAAACTTGTAACAAATGCTTCAAATACTTCTGACTACTCATAATGAACGAGTTTGAAGCATTGAAATTACCTCTAGTATATCAATCTTGAAAAATCACAACTTTGGTTATTTTTGTGTTCTTGAGGATTTGATGATAAAATCTAGTATTTGGATGTAAGAATGATGTTAGAACTCATTATATTGAGTAAGAATAAACCCAAAACATCATTAACAACTTACCATAGTTTATTGGACTTGATTTGAGCTCAAAATCGCCTCTTCACCTCAAGAACCCTAACCCCCAATACACAAAATATTATCTTCCCCCGATTTTGTATTATAGGCCCAGATTTCTGGGTTTTGGACGCGGCCCTGATGCTTCGCATCCCCAGTTCACTCATCTTCGAAGTTCGGACACGGACCCGGATGCTATGGCAGTACTTTACTGCCAGCCTTTGGTAATTTGGTCATAACTTCTTGTAGAAATGTCAAAACCACAAACGGTTTAAAGTGTTAGAAAATAGACTCGAAAATTATATATATATATATATATATATATATATATGCTCATCCAAAGTTAGGTCTTGTGCGTACTCATTTGAAACTTTAGTCTATCATGTAATTTCCAACTTGATTTGTCCCAAGGGCTCTCCTTATGCCTTATATCACTTCGAATACACCTCGTACATTTATTATCATATCCAATTAATATCGATAATATTAGTAGTCCTCGTCTGCATATAAAATAATGTAATTAATACACATCAACTTTCTTAATAGCGCTTAAGTATTTCAAAAAAAATTCGGGGTGCTGCAATATTTCACTACCCTTCTAGCTTCCACAGTAAATGTCATACCCTTATCCAACTCCTTAAAATTCTCCAACCTATCACTCACTTGCTAATAACCTCAAGTCCTTCAGAATCATAATCAACATCAAATGGAGCATCAACAACAAAATCATAATCCCCAATAACATGTTCATTTTCAGATACTGCTTTAACATCTACATGATATGTTTCAGTATGATGCAATACTTTAAGTATGGACAGTCAAATCTAACTCATCTACAGCAAACAAGTTTATAATTTTGAACTCCAAACATATAAGACACTGTAATGCCCTGATACCATCATCTCCGTCAATTATACAGAACCTATCCAACGGCTCAGCAACTAAAAGTTGTTTCACTTCAGTAAACCCTAACTCTTTTGTGAACTCTTCACATAAATCTTTATAAGGCAACAAATCCGGGTCAAACCTATTCCACATATAGACCAGCCTCTAACTATACAATAACTCTAGAAAAATTACCCATTCACCGCCATAGTTGAAATACACATCCAATATGTCAGTCATGCTTCAATAAAGTTCACATGCAAAAGAAGAAAAAAACAGAAAATTGAGCGACTAAATCAGCATTACACATGGGCAATTAAAAAATACAAGAATAACAAAACCCTATAAAGACAATTATTTTGGGGACCGAAATAGAAAAGAACAAAAGCATAAAAGGATGGAACTACAGAGAATAAACAATGATTTACACTACATATAATCAGACAAAAACAAGTAACCCCACATGCGTAGCCATCCCCACATGAACAGAATCTCCATCCACATATTAAACCCCATCCACCAAATTAAATAAGTTTTCCTATTTAAATATGCTACTAACCTTGATAAGTTACATCAATCTTCCGACAAAATTAAATTTTGAAACCACCGTCGACAATAACCTGCCTTCCGTTTGAAACCCTAATAAAACTAAAGAAAGATTTTTGAGAAAGGGGTTTGTTTGAAGAAAGAGATGACTTAAGTGAAGGCATTAAGGATTAGGTTAAAAAAAAGTTGGATTTTATCGTGTTGGAAATGGTTAATTATACACAACCATGGTTAAAAGAAATGTAGGGTCAAGTAAAGAAGAACCAGTAATATAAAGATACGTGGCAAAGGTGGGGTCGAAAAATTAATTCTTATTATTTAAAAACCAGAAAATAGAACCATTAGTAGACAATGGCATAAATAGGCCACAGGTATAGCAGTAGTGGCATGAAAATAGTGATCTTTTAACGGATGGCATAGATAGGCCATTTTCTGTTAGTTAAGTGACATTTTTAGGCCGTTTTCGTTTTGTAAATAATACTAGCAAGGGATAGCCCATGCTATGCATGGTCCCAATAAAACTATGTTTAGGTTGTACGAATTAGTATGTGTAAATTTTCTTCTTAATTTATTTATATTTATAATATAAAATTTTACTTACAATGTCAAGTTTTTAAAATAGTTATAGATAGTTCTTTAGGTGATGATATCTCTCGTTCAAAATAAGTGCTTCTAAGTTTTTGACACACCTATTAAGAGAATCATTTAATAGCATTATCCTTAACAGGAAGCATTTATAGTTATACGAATGCTATAACACGTTTCAGACTACAAGTTTCAAAAGTTTTACAGGCACACAAATGCTATGGCTTATATAAGACCATATTTTTCAAAAGTCTTCCCTTTTTTATTAAAGGTTGTGCCAAGTCAAACGAAGACAATCTTTTTGAAATGAAGGGAGTATAGAAATATAATTTTATAACTATACAATGTATATAATTATATAATCTATATAGTTATAGTATTATATTTATCCTCCTAAGTAAGTGATATAAATATCTTCTAGATAAGTGGTACGATCATTCTTTTATAGTGATGGCTTATTCAATACTTGACTATAAACTGAAAAAGGAATGGGCTACATAATCATTGAGCCTTTTACAAATTACTCAATCTTAAATTCGTGCATTTGATATAAAATCCATGATTATCCTAACATGTTGTTTGTTCTCTTTAGTGCCTAATCGCATATGGTCACTTGTGTTTGTCCACATGTCTAAAAGTTCTTACCAAAAGGCTTAGTAATTCTTTACAACTATGCCCGTCTATCAATTTAAATTTTTATATTATTATTGTGTCCTAGTTCATCCTGTTTTGCCTCACAAACAATTGAAAGAAAATAATTTTGCTTTTGGAATAAATATATTGTACTAATCTGAAATATAATGTTTTTTTTCCTTTGTCAAAAGTACCAAAAATGGTCAAAAAATGCCTGTTTAATTAGATGTCATAAATAATTAAATGTCAAATTATAAAGTCATAAATTTTAACTATATAGGATCCTTCAATATTAAATTATTAATCAATAAGTAAGTTAAATATAATTTAATATGGTTAAGTCCAAAATACTTTTCGTATAAACTGTACTAAAATTAGTTACCTCCGTCATAGTTATTCTGCAAAAACTTGTTAGAAAAATTCAACTAATTTTTGCAGTTTAGTTCTGCACACAAAAATTCAAGCAAATTACATGTCATAATTTGCTAAAGAATGCACACACCAAAACGTTTGGGTAGAGTTAAAACTTCAATTAATTTTTAAAAAGTAACGACTGGGTGATTGGGTGAATGTGGGAACATGAGAGGGTACAAAGTTAGGCAAGGAAGTTACAGGGGGAGAAATGGGTAATTTGGTCAAGGCACATAAAATTTTACAAATGCCTTTTCTTAGTCAATAACGTTGCTAATATTTTGTGAAATCAAGCATGTTGTACATCAGTCACCTGTTTATTCCCACTTATAATATAGGAAAAGATATTGTTAGTTGTTACACATGAATTTCTTTTTATCAGATTTTAGCATACTGCCTCAAATCTGGCAGTGCTTACTTGTAAAGCTTTTGCAGCAACACAGCTTGCTTGCTGTTTCAGACATTGGTGTTTATTATATCTGATCATAACTTTAGCTTCAACAGTGATCTACTGCCAGCTGGTGACTTATAACCATTAAAAAGGTGTTTCCTCAACCGGGTCGGAGCTAGAATTCGAATTACTGGTTCGACCGAACTCAATAGTTTTTGACCAAATCATATATTTATCTTTAAAAAATTCATCAAATTGTAAAATTTATTAATTTAAAATTCAATAACTTAACAGATTAGATTTCTAAACCCATAAACTTCAAATACTGGCTTCACCTAACATTGTAATATACTAGCATTCAAAACGAGGGCAAGAAAGGCAGGCAAGATCAAGAAGAAGTAATATGAGTACACAATAATAACTCCGTTGCAATCTCAAACAAATTAAAATAGACTAATAAATCATCACTAATTATATTTTCCTTTTTAAACTATCTCTCAAATAGGAGTATTATATTCTTAGCCCAGTTTCTCGCATCCCTCTCCAAAAGAGATAGTAACAAATACTAGGTCCGAAACTAGCCTTGCCTTTAGTAGAATAAATCCAAATAAATATCATGACAATATAAAACGAGAACGAGAATAAATGACAGTGGCTAATAAGGACGATTTTACCGTATTCTTTTCTGATTCTCTGAGTTTCTGCATCTTCTTAATGACTATATTAATGACAAAGTTTAAACTCATTAATGACAAATCAAAAATTTAAAGATAAGTTTATCTTATGCTTATCCAACGCAGCCAGCACCACGGCTACAGAATCCGGAGAGCGACGCCACAGAAAATCTACACAACCCCAAAGCTCCCGCCGACGATGATTCTTCCTCAGCTTCTACCGGCGGCAGAACTCTCCCGTCGGCGAATAACGTCCTTCCGTTTGTCGGCTGGGCGCCAATGATAACACCTTCAAGCTCCGCCGCCGCAGCGGCGGCCGCACCGCTGTCAATCGCTCCGTCTCCCAACCTCCGTTCGACTTCGAGATACTCCCCGAGCGAAGCAGGTTTGGAGTCGCATTCGTCTCTGCATAGCCTCCACCACCTCCGCCGTCGGCAATTCCGGCGCTCCTCCTCTTCCGCCGCCGACGCCACCGCTGCCACCCTACTCTTCTTCGACTTCCTGTTCTTCCGAGAACTCCCCGCGCCGACGGAGCTCTCAACGTTCGATTGGCGGTTCTGAGTCATTGATGGAGCTCTAAACGTGATCGCCTGGAATGTAACTCCCATAAGCGTCCCTAAAGTTATACTCCGATCATGAAAAAATGAACCTGTAGACTGGTCACACGGCAAACCCTAACCGTAAACTTCAAACACATTTCTCATACACAATATGCAGTTAGGGAACTGAAAAAGCAATAACTAGTTACCTCAGTGTCGAGATCAGAAGAAGAAACTGATGAAATTGTGGGAGAAGAAGGTGGTGGTACCAAATCACTCGCCGGATCCAACATTTGTTCCTAATTAGGGCTTCAATTCTCTGGGGAATATATTACCAGTAGGAAACTATAACAAATAGTTTGAGGATAAGCAGAAAGGGGTAAGGGTACAGTACATCACCCTGAAAGTATTGTTGGCTTTACAGTGTAATTCTTGTGCACCAGTACTGGTGCTGCAAAATTTGCTGTGTGTGTG
>MCJB01050241.1:299064-343675 GCA_002018475.1 Nicotiana obtusifolia
AAATTGGGGGCACACTACGCAATCATACCTTTCTTGGTGGAAGAGTGGAGCAAAAAGTCCATGTTCCTCTGTGTGGAAATGATTTCCTTTTCTTTACTTTTCTCTGTTTATTTAATCCCACAACTTTTCTGGTTTCAACTGTTTAATCCCACGACTTTTTTGGTTTTCATTGTTTAACCCTCCCATATAACGACGCAATGGAAGTTTCAAAATCATTAAACGGGACTTAAGTGGAGAAAGTATGATTGGAGCTTATGGTCATGATTAATCAGTCACCTAAGCTTTAACCTCAAATTAGTTAGTTTTGCAATTTGTTCATTTTACTCTATTAAAGGTATTTTCATTGTAATACTTAATAAACGTGCTATAAGGCAAAGTGAAGTTTTTACTTTAAAAATTGTATATTCTATGAACATCACGCTTATCTTTATACAATCAAGAATTTCTTCAGCAAAAATGACAGACTTACTACAAACGCCAAGCAAACTGTAATTATACTAACAACAGTTAAACGTTAATTCAAAGTAATTGGTATTGTTATATGGGTCATTTGTTGCCATATGTTCTATTGTTTTTGTTAAATATGTGTTCATTATGTGATATTGCAAACTTCTGAACGATTTATTTTTATGTGATTTTAGATTTATCTTGGCAGTTTATAGCTTTTTCAAATCATCGTAGCGCACACCTATAAACTTGTGCATCTCAATGTTTACGTAATACATCACTAAACCATCAAACAATTTTTTCACATATTGTTATCGAATTGTGCTACTAGCACCATCAATCATATATGATGAACTATAATATATGTGAAGATCTAATTTAAAACTTGCATGTCCATATCATTTATCTCGCGAATATTCACTCTCATGACTTTGGAGGACCTCTACATAAAGAATAACTGAAGTTTAGTCGCTTCAAAATCAATTTTAAATTCGGAAGTTTGAATTTCAAAACTTAAAACACGAGTCTGAAATTGTGCTTACCAAAGCTTAACTTGAGATCTCATAAGATATGTGTCTTTTGTTTTGATGATTTGTCAAACTTTATGAGAGAACATATAAGGACACATGATATAATTATTTTTCGGTGTTAAGAGCAATTAGTCAAATGTCCGGTTCAATTCTCAATGAAATCAGATCAGGGAATATTAGAAGGAACAGATAGAGATCAGTTCTTCCGGTCATAGTACAAGTCAACTCTACCGCTGTTGCACTGTATTCGCAACAGTACATCAGCACTGTTGAAGCGTACTGCGTACCAGACACTCCCTTGCATCATCTTTGATGACTTCACTCATATATTATCAACATGAGGCAAGGGATTTCAACACACACTTGTAAAACCTAAATATTGAATTCTCTAAAATGTGCGGTCGCCCCTATTCTATGTGAGGCAAGCATTTCAACACACATTTGCAAAACCTAAATATTGAATTCTCTCAAGTGTGCAGCTGGCCCTATTCTCTCTGAGCATTGAAGAACAAAACAGTAACAGAACAAAGGATAAGATCCCAGCATTGATTATATCGTGTGTCCTTTACTATTGTTGTGTCTTTGTCTTGTGTTATTAACTTGTAATTCTTATATAGCTTTTCAGAAGCATTCATAGGACAACTTTTAAACCATTATCTTTGTGATTGTTTTGACTATAGTTAGTCAAGTGGTTAGCTTTGTAATAGAGTTATTACAAAGAGGCTTACGATATAGTTATTGTGAGTAGGCGAGGGATTAAAAGTTTAATTCCTAAATTACAATAGGTTATAATCTAAAGTTGCTCAGTTAGTGAAATTGAAATTCTATCAGTGTAGGTCGAGGTCCCGTGAACTGAGAGTTTTCCACATAAATATTATTATGTTCTTTACTTACTGTTGCATAATATGAAAACTGA
This sequence comes from Nicotiana obtusifolia, assembly GCA_002018475.1. Lineage (NCBI taxonomy): Eukaryota > Viridiplantae > Streptophyta > Magnoliopsida > Solanales > Solanaceae > Nicotiana > Nicotiana obtusifolia. Next base: position 300,958 of record MCJB01050241.1, read on the forward strand.
TGAAGAACTAAATTTTTTATATAATTTGATCAACCCTTAGTTTACGTCAAATACATGTGCAATTTGAACTCCAAACATTTAAGTCTGAAGTATAGGCTGGTAGTCTCCAACTCCTGACTACGTGTAAAGTTGGCATAACTATGTATTAACTTGGTTCAAGAAAGGGATAAGGGTTGCATTTGTAGAGAGGAGTTACAAAATTAGTGTAGAAAGAATAGGTAGAATTGACTTAGACCAAAAAATGAATTATTTTCTAAAAACCAAAACTATGCAAAGCAAATTAAATACTTTGAAAAAACTGAATATAGCTTAAATAACATGGTAGAAACTGGTCACTATACAACTTTGGGCAAATATCACTTTTAACCCGTCACTTAAACTATTTAAATTTGCTAGTTACAAAAGTGTATAATAATTATGTATTTTGCAACTGTTATTTTGAGAGCGACTATACAGTGTCATTTTCCAAAAAAACCTTACATCATAATTTACTTAAGATTAGGCTGGGCTATATATTATGCCATCCCAACACAATCAGACTCCTCAATATTGGGCTGGACTATATGACAACAGCCCAAGTTTGGTTGGACTACATGAGAACAATCAGATCTCCCACAATTGGGATTGTATCAGCAGCCCAATAAAACCAGCTCTCGTTCTTCGCGAACCATTTCAGCAGTTGACTTCTTAAATCTTCGGAGTGGGCTCAGAAATAGACACTAGTTTGTATTCCAATATTTCCATTTTACATCTCATTTTTGGTTTGTCTAGAATGGTTGCAATTGTTATGAAAAGGTTTGGATCGTCTACGTTCTTCTGTTACTTCTGCTTTGCAAATTGAAAAGCTTGATGGTGAAACTACATTGTAAAGACGAGTTAAGTGTAATGTGACGGAAAGAAATTGATGTAAGCGATTGGTTATGTAAGGATTGTAATATTTCATAGACTTTAATAGTAATCAATAATCTAACATAAGTATTGAAATTGTGGAACTACACGACCTTTATAATATATATGTAATCTGAAAACTTAACATACCTGAATCCATTAAGCATACTTAGTTATGATGAATGCAAATGCTTTCTTTCTTTTTTTTTTAAAGAATTTTTGGAGGAATTATAATGTCGTTTGATTTCCCCCTTTTTAGTTTGTGTTTGACGAAAAAAGTTATTTTCTTATGCAGAGGGAGGACTATTTTACTGAGAGTTGTTTCCTTTTGTCACTTTACATCTAACTGAAAAGTTATTTACTTTCAGTTATTTCAAGAATCACCCCTCTGAGTTTTAGCAATTAAACTTTAGACCTTATGTTTATAGCCACACTTAGGAAAGATATAATTCCAAAACAATACTTCCTATGCTTAATGTTAGTTTGAAGCTGACGGCGACTAATATTAATGGTGACAGGTTGTAAGGTTTGGGTGAATCAATCTTGAGGCCCCAGCAGATGTAATTGTGGGATTTATACATCTTCAACAAAAACCACTTTGTCTCGAAAAAAAAAATTCAATTAATATGTGGCAAATTTATATGTTCTTGATTAAGATTAACAAAACCATGGAAAACAAAAAACACTCCGTTAGTTCTAAGGTAAACAGCATGGAATTCATATACATGAGATTTGTGGACAAGTTTCACTATATGCTTCTTTGCTTTTGCTTTTGCTTTTGCTTTTGCTTTTGCTTTTGCTTTCCCAAGAAGTTGCGATATTTGCAGACAAAAAAATAGTCCAAATTAAGCCGTCCTTACATGAGAAGGCACGCTTCAACTAACAAAATCAAGTACTACTTATATTTGTGGGCACAGCTCTTTGCAAAATTTTGCTTGGTGAAAACTTACAGTTGGTATTTAAAAGGCTATTTTTTGAAAAAAAAAAAAAAAAAGAGGAAAGGATAAAATAGCACATGGATGCCCTGAATTCCGGACTGATTTTAACTCAATCTGAGAAATCACTCATAAGTAGATAGTTCGATTCGTCCTTTTCCTAGGGGAGCAGCTCCATTCCATTTTGTGGGATTTTATCTCAGCATGTTTTCAATCTATTATTATTACCATTCCTTTCTCCTTTTTCCTTTTTGGCTTTCAGTTTTCTATCTACTTCGAAAGCTTTTTTTTCCAAAGGTGAACTGCCCTGTCATTAGTAGAGGTTTGTGTATCAGTAGGTAACATCATTGTCGGTTAACATGTTTTAGCCTACTTATACATACATTTAAGGATCACTTGGTTCGCAAACTAAGTATACCGAAATTATAATGCCAAATTTACAATACGACATTAAACAATAACGTAATTTTTTTATTGATATACTTTTGTTTTGGACATTTGGTTCATTTGATGGATGGAATATATAGAGTATAATGTAAACACATTTGTTTGCTTTTACTCTACATTTGAAAAAAACATTTATTTCAAATTTACCGTTGACTTTCTTAATAGACTTTAAGAAATGCTTTGGAGAAAGGCAGATCAGTATTTAATTTTATTGCTTTCTCCGAAACTGTCATCTTACATTGGGTTACATAAAAATAATAGAAGGGTTTCTTTCCTTAATTAGTTGTCTCACCTATCATGTATCTATATCTATATGCATATATAAAAGAGGGCAAAAAAAAAATGACTTGGCATCTCTCTTTGGCCAAGGAACTCATTTATCTTTGTTTTTCTTTTTCTTTTTTGACTTTCCCACCCTCATTTTTCTATTTATCTTATTTTTAATAGTTAAAAAACTGTCCATAAGTACAATTACTTAACTTTTTTCCTCCCCTATAATTGTGTCTTTATTCGATACTTAATGTCTATTTATGTTCTCTTTCAACCTTTACCCCTCCCTCAATCTTCCGTTCTGTTGCTATATCCTTTAATATAATTTGGTGATTATATATGTCAATAACTCCAAATACTGTTTAATGTATAATTTTTTTGCATCCTTTTGTATTCCCCATATATGCCTATATAAGCTCACTAAGTACATCACAAAGCCTAAATCATGATTTGTTGGTAAAACTACTTTCTATTCAAGAATTAATGAAGTTTCTTTTAGCTTAAAAAATACTAAAATAGTACGGCCGTCTCGCATGCACTAGCAATTTGGTTGAATTGTAAAATCAAAGAAATTGGTTTGCGACATCAGCTGTGCATTTCAATATCGAGGCTTTGTTTGGCGCTTTGTCCAATAAGGTATGCGGCGCTAGAGAAGATGTTGATGAATGTATTCATGCATTCTAAGTTTTCAATTTAGGTAAATCGTATGGATACTATTATTTTTTTAAAGTCTTTCTGCAATTTTATAAATCATGCCTGAAGTTTTATTAAAATATTTTTATTTTATATAGATTTTAGAGTTATAATGGATTGTGATGGTGCAATGCAAGTATGGACTCAATTGCAGTGGGGGGATTTTGGATGCACTGGTACGACAGCAGCGTCACATGAAGGCAGAGATAACCAAATTAACATGAGCTTCATATTTCGTCTGCAGAACCGAAGTTTCAACGCTCATCTTCAGTTTTTTTCGATATAGCAACATTCGTTTTCCTGGATGAGGAGAAAGTATCTGTGTCCCAGGCTTCGAGTATGCCATACAACACTGAGACAGAATTACAATGCACTGATAGTTGAAAGCGTCTGATGCCTAAATGTTTTATTGTGGGTTCGTTTCTTTTACGTATTTTACTTCTAATGTTAATACAGACACACAATTTGTTTCCCGCTAGATACTTCTACATTTAATATATATAGTGTTGTAGTTCTAATACAACTATTGTTGTTTCTCTTCATGTTGTGAATGCGAAATTAGTAATATGAAAAGTGTTGGACCACCAGAGAAGATATTTATAATTGTGATTTAGTTGACTTCTGCAATTAATTGTTTTATGTACATACATGAAAATTTTATTATGTTATCTCAATTATATTTATAAAAACTATTAAACATTTCATAAATTCATTGATTTATTTAATGACCGCGTGAAACGCGGATAAATCCACTTGTTTCTCCATAAAGTCGAGATGAGATGTTAGACTTTTACTGTTACGCGGCGCCTTCTTGAGATTCCTTGGAAGGGCGACGTAAGGCTAAGTAATCATTGTCAGTCTGCCAACTGAGGACTCCTCCGTACGCTAGACGAGATTGTCAGTATCGTACGGGAAAACCAATGTCAAGAGCAATTGAGAGAACAGAAATGAGAAAGGAGAATGAAAGAAAGCTTGATTGCATTAATAAAAGCTATTACAGAAAAGCAACACGAAGTCAAGGGCATCAGTACAGAGAATTGTTTGCTTGCTTGATTCCCCCTACTAATGCTTAAAAACAAAGTTACATGACTTGACCTAACTAAGCTAGAGAGACATAATGGAAATACATGAAATAAAACTACTCAATATTTATAATGAAAAGGACTTAGATGCCTACAAAGTAGAAGCCGGTCCGTTGGCAGCAACCTTGTCTTTAGCATCAGGATCTGCGCGTGGGCATTGTTTGTGCGTGCGGCGCTGTTGGAATATGACTTCGGCTGGGCAGGCTATCGGTAGGGCGACATAGGCACAGGCACATTTGTCACTTGGCGCGGCCAAGACCACATGGCTGACCATGGCACTAGACGTTAGGAGGCTTGCCAGGATGTCATGGGGTGCGTCTAAAGGGTCATGGAGCATGGATGGAAAGCCACCCATGGCATTCTCCCCCACTTGAGTTGGCGACGTCCTCGGTGCCTTACTTGCAAGATAATCATCGATCAGGTTCTTGTAGGCTTTGAGGTTTGTTCCCCTCTCCCAAGTATTCTCTTATGCATCACAGCCCTGCCATTTCACCAAGAACTCTTGATGATCTTTCCTTGAAGCATGAACCACTCGATCATTGAGAATAGCTTCTACCAGCCTTTTTCCGGTTAAAATTACAGCCTTGAATACTGGGTATTGTGAGCTGGCTCCGTGAAGGATCCTCCATGTCTTCCCGAAAAGGTTTCAGAAGATTGACATGGAAGAATGGATGAATCTTCCACTAGGCTAGGGTATCACCCGGTCTACAACTTTCCTAATGCGCTTCTCAATGGACAAATGTCCAATGTATTTTTGCAATAGACGAGGGTCATGGACCCCTGCAAACAAATATCGCTTTGGAATTTTCACTATCACTTTCTCATACTTGGTATTCAACAAAGCGATAATTTTGATCGGTATGCTTCTTCATCCGCATTTGGGCTTTGACCATATAGCTCCGCACTATCTCCAAATTTCGCTTCTATTCCTTCGAGAAGCTAACAACTCGAGGAGATTTCGACATGTTTCTTTTACAGTGTGTGGGAGTAGCAGTTGTTATCCGGTAACAATTTCAAAAGCGCTTTTGTTTGTACTAGAGCTCTTTTGTGTATTGAAACACAGTTGAGCAGCATCCAGGAGCTTTACCTAATCCTTCTGCGATCTGATAACAAAATGACAGAGATATTCCTCCAGCATGCTATTGAATCGCTCTGTTTGGACATCAGATTGCGGATGAAAACTTGAACTATGGCTCAATTTGGACCCAAGGCACTTAAAGAGCTGAGTCCAAAAGTTGATACTAAAGTGAGAGTCGCAATCACAAACGATGTCTTTAGGCAGACCCCAATATTTGACAACATGAGAGAAGAAGAATTGAGCTCTATCTTCTGCTGATATGTATTTGTTGGGAAGTTATAAATGTAGCATACTTGTAAAATCGATATACCACAACTAAGATAGTTGTGAGATATCCGACCTTGGGCAGTCCGGTGATGAAATCCAGCGAAACGCTTTCCCAAGGTCTCTTTGGAACAGGCAATGGCTCCAAAAGGCTCGCTTATGTCAAGCGGTTTGACTTGTCTTTCTGGCATACTAAGCAAGAGCAACATTATCAGCCATTTGAGGCTAATAATAAGCATAGCGCAACAATGCCATGGTGCGCTATTCACCTGTATGGATGGTCCACAAAGTATCATGGCATTACATTAGAAGAGTCTTTTGTAGATCTCCTTCTTTAGGAAGATAAAGTCAGTTCCCTTTCACTTTTAGGAACCCATCTTCTGTGTAGAACTGGAGAGTCTTACCCTGTCCTATCAAATCGACCAAATAATGTGCACCATGATCCTTTGGGAGTAGATCTTGTATCTTATATCTTATAGTGGTGTCCACTTCACTCCCCCTTAGGGTGGCGAGTAGGCACACCGATGCTAAGTCGTCCCTTCGACTGAGCGCATCAGCAACTTGGTTGGTCTTCCCGCTTCAATACTCCAGGTTGAAGTAAAATTACGCTTGGAGTTCCTGCCACCTAGCCTGTCGGCCATTCAGCTTTGGCTGGGTCCGGAAATGGCTAACAGTCGTGTTGTCTGTCTTGACCATGAACGGGGTTCCCAGCAGATAGTACCTCCAAAGGCGTAAACAATGGACGACAGCCAATAATTCTTTTTCGTGGGCGACATAGCGCCGTTCTGCATCTTTCAACTTCCGGCTCATGTACGCCACTAGATCCCCCTCTTGTAGCAAGACTCTGTCCAGAGCATAGTCAGAGGCATCCGTCTGTACTTCAAATGGCTTGGCTAAATCAGGAAAGGCCAAGATGGGGCTACTAGACATAGCCGCTTTAAATGCGTTGAAAACCTCCGCTCGCCTGGGACCTCAATCCTAAGGCATGACCTTCTTTAAGAGTTCTGTAAACGGCAATGCAATGAGAGAGTAATTCTTCATAAATCGCCGATAAAAGTTGAATAGGCCAAGGAACGCCCTCAAGGTGTGGATATCCTTAGGCGGCGGCCAATCTATGACAGCCTGAATCTTCTATTCGTCCATCTTTATCCGCCCTTCCTCGATGACATGTCCGAGGAAGTCAATCTGCTTTTGGGAGAATGCTCAGTTTTGGGCCTTCGGCAGGTGCTCCAGGTGTTCCTCTAATGTTTTTCTATATATTACAATGTCGTCCAAGTAGACTACTACGAACTCGTCAATGTACTCTCGGAAGACTTGATTCAGTAATGTGCAAAATGTGGCTGGAGCATTAGTCAAGCCGAATGGCATGACCAGGAAGTCGTATGACCCATATCTTGTCACACAGGTCGTCTTGTGTTCATCTCCTTCAGCAATTCGAACTTGCCAGTAACCTGTCTTCAGGTCTATTTTGGTGAACATTGTGGCACCACCCAACCTATCGAATAAGTCTGCCATGAGCAAGATAGGGTACTTGTTCTAGCATTTACGTCAACTGTCTACGAAGCTCGGTGAGCTCGGGTTGTGACATTCTGTAAGGTGCCCGGGCGGGTGGCTTCACACTCTGCACCAACTCAATCTCACGGTCCACAGTACACCTAGGCTGGAGTCGCTTTGGCGTATCTTATGGCATGACGTCTTCAAACTCTAATATGAACTCTTTCACGGGTGCAGGAATAGTCCTCCACTTCTGCTAGGGCCACCATTGTTAGGCTATCCCCCTTTGTATCCTGCTCAGACAGGCGGTTGAGGCCTATCCTTCCGAGTTTCCACTTGATAGTCCCCAAGGCATTTCGCTGCTTGGATCGCCCTGGGTAAGGTATCTACCCTTTGTCTTTGCAGCTCCATACGGGCATAATGTTTCAAACCTTCAAGGAATGTGAAGAGTTTGTCTTGTCCCCCATATCCCGTATATTCAGCATGAGAGCGGAGAATTCCCGCACTAACTAGGTCTAGCGGAGCTCCCGTAGCTTTCTCCGCATATTGTACTCAATATTTTCGGGAAAGAACTGCAGGCGTATGACTGCCTTTAGTTCTGCCTATGTCTCGAGAGTATCTTCACACCCTGATGGATTCGTAATTCACCCGCCACCAGAGTTTAGCATCACCCTGAAAATACATGGTGGCAATTGCTACCTTTTTTGCTTTTTCTAAATCCCCCACGACATTGAAGTATTGTTCGATGTCGAAGATGAAGTTCTCCACTTCTTTGGCATTCCTAGCTCCATTGTATGGTTTTGGCTCAGGAATCTTCAGCTTTTGTGGCACAGGGGCGAGCTTCACAGCACCCCCGATCCGGTTTCCGCCTCCTCGAAGTAGGCCTTATAGTGCAGTATTGACAACATTGAGATGGCCTGTCAAGTTGTCTATGGTTTGCTGCATGGCAGTCACCCTGTCTACCTTTTGTGCCCTATAGGCTAAATCTTCAGTATGCTCCTGTTGGAGACCCTAGAACTTACCAAAAATTTTAGCTGCCTCTGTGGCTGCCGTTTGCCGATCTCCCTTAGAGTCACGACTAACATTCGCAATGTAACCTTCGGCTTGCCACATCCTGCGGTCCAGGTTATCCAACCTTTGCTAGGTTGGTTCTTAGATCAGGCACCGTATCCACGATGGATCGTAATACGTCAATCGTCTCTTCAAGGGCCACAATGCGGTCCCCATGATTCACCATGGTCATAAATGGTGGTAATGGCAATGTGTTCCCTCGTTTGATGTCGAGCCTAGGCTCTAAAACCAACTGTTACACGGCGCCTTCCTGAGATTCCCTTGAAGGGTGATGTAAGACTAAGAATCCGATGTCAGTGCAATTACTATACACCAACTGAGGTCCCCTCCGTATGCTAGACGAGATTGTCAGTGACGTAAGAAAAAATCAATGTCAAGAGCAATTGAGAGAACATAATTGAGAATTGAGAGCGAAAGAAAGCTTGATTGCATTAATGAAAGCTATTTCAAAAAAGCAACACAGTGTCGAGGGGGAGAGACACCAGTACAGAGAATTGTTTGCTTGCTAGAAAGTTTGATTGTTTGATCCCCCTAATAGTGCTTAAAAAAATAAACCAAAGTTACAGGACTTGACCTAACTAAGCTAGAGATACATAATGGAAATACATGAAATAAAACTACTCTATATTTACAATGAAAAAGACTTAGATTCCTGCAAAGTAGAAGTTGGTCCGTTGGCATCAACCTTGTCTTTAGCATCAGGGTTTGCGCGCGTGGCGCTGTTGGCATATGCCTGTGGCTGGGCGCTGGCGAGGGCTATCGGTGCGGCGACATAGGCACATGCGCGCTTGTCACTTGGCGCGACCAAGACCACGGGATCGACCATGGCGCTAGGCGTTGGGAGGCTTGCCAGGATGCCATAAAACGCGTCTAAAGGATCATGGAGCATGGCTGAAAACCTGCCAATAACATCGGTTACTCGTGTAAGACATGTTCCCTTCAAATTAAGGTGTTTGTCTTAATTAATTGCCCCTTGCGTCACATATTAATAATGAGATGCGATCTTAGACCTTATGTAACGTGCTCCCCTCAATTTTGTTAAATGGAAAAAAGCTTTTATATATAAAAAAGGAGAAAGGTCTAAATATACCCTTCTATTTTCATGTATTGTCTATATTTAATTTTTATTATATTATCGGGATAAATTTAGTTTTACCTTTATATTATCGGGTCAAATTTATCCTTGCGATCAGCAAACTTTTAAAAATACCCCTTGATCTGTTAAGTAGTCAAAAATCTCCTAAATTCTTTTTATTTAAATCACTTGTTGTTCTTCTTGGTCCCCTATTTTTGAAATAATTAGCATTTACTTGCTTTCTGAATTAGAAAAACAATAAGTAAAAAAAATATTAAATAATACAATCGAATAAATAAAGTATAATAAATTAAAAAATCTAAATTAGGTAGCTTTTCTAAATTTTAAAAGTATTTACAACATACCAATTTTAATGAATTCTTGCACTAATTGTACGGAGACTTTTCAAGTATTAGTGATTGAAGTTGAAGTTCCTCGGAGACTTTACATTGTCTAATTCAACTTTGCTTTAATTAAATCCCTACACATTGTGCACTCTTAAGTTAGTCGATCAAACTCTATACTAATCAGGCAATGACAAAATATATTTGAATATACGTGTACATACATGATGATCAACTGCATATAATACACAATAAATAGACCCATTAAATTTTACGGTGTGTATATAATTGATAAATAGATAAAATTCTAAACTAATTTTATTTATTACAAGAAGAGAAATTGGTGCATTGGTAATTAAAAAAATTTATGAATAATTTGTATAGTCTAGTAATTTCAACATTCACATCAATAGTAATTTTTGAAAATAATGGAGCAAGACGAACAACAAGATATTTAAATAAAAAGAAATTGGGAGATTTTGGATTACTTAACAGATCAAGGAGTATTTTTTAAAGTTTGCCGATTGTAGGGATAAATTTGGTCTGATAATATAATGATAAATATAAATTTGGCTCGATAGTATAATGGAGATCAAATATAAATAATATATGAAAGTAGATGAATATATTTAACCCTTTACCCTATAAAAAAATCTGTTGCGAAGTACCTAGAATATTTTAGTTATAAATTGCACATATTCCAAATGCTTTAAACCAAACTTGATTGCGTAATTAGGACAACAATGTGCAGATTAACTTATTCGAATTTGTTATCAGAACTTTCTTTTGTCAGATTTAGATAGGTACTAGATTATAGGCCTCCATCTCAAATACTATTTTACTCACTTTGAACAAAATAGTGCAGAGGTCAAAATTCAAAAGCGCATCCAAATGAAAAAGGTGAAATTTTCATGCCTTTGTTTCATCATGGCACCGCCCCCTCCCAAGCATCTACGCTAGGGGGGACCAATCACTTTCTGCACGTTTAATTAGGAGTGGCATATGATTTGACGGTAAACTTATTCATATCGAATATTTACATTAAATTATATTAATTTATAATAATTAAATAATAAATTAAGATAAAAATATAGAGTATTAATTAGCTATTAAGATTAGTAAAAATATATATCACGTATTTATTAAGTCGGTTAAATAGTCTGTATAAAAAAATGTATGCACCATGACTGGCTACTATGCAACTATTACTTTTTTGGTTGTCACACTCTTTTTACGGGGAGACAATCAGAGGCGGATGTAGCGTATAATTATTGGGTTCAACTGAATCATGTATTTATGATGCGGAACATAAATTTATATGTAAAAATTATTAAAATTGTAAATAGTAGATTTGAATCGTAACTTTAATATATAATGGGTTCAATGTTAAAAACTTTAAATGTTTGACCAATAAAATTAAAATCTTAGATAGAAACAATATTTTATAAGTTGTACACAAAATAAAAAGTTGCTCTGTTTTGCATTTTGCTTTAAAAAAGAAGGCTCCAACACTTTTAGAAGAAATCAATTCCGGGCCAGTCAATAGTTTGCCGTGCTATTGGACAGTATGCACTTATCCAAAGTAGAAACCGTGCGTACTCCATAGCAGGCGCTTTTAGGATCTCATTGTAGTCGAATTTTTTCGAGAGGCAAATTTATAATTTAAATTTAATGGATTTAATTTTAATTATCAGTATTGATTTTATTATATTGTTAAAATTATGAGTGCAAAATTAATATTTATTGAACTTTACTCTCTCTCTCTCTCTATATATATATATATTAAAAAATTTATACTCAATATCAAAAGTTATGAGTTTAATTAAAAATTTACCCAAAAGGCTATATCGATCCCTGCTTTTTCTTGTTTTCTTCACGTGTCATCTTTTTGCAAAGGTAAAACATAAACAAAAAAAGGTTCATTGCGCCTAGAGTAAAAGGACCTTTGTATTACAGTACCATTATTAGTTTTTCAATTTCAATTGTGCAGCTCTTAAACTTATAGGAAATTACAAGTCACGTTTAATTATTTCATAATTTGTATAACTAATTCTCAGAAAGGTCAAATCCGACACAGTGGTTTCGTGGGGATTGCGGATAAATATAATCTTATGCATGCGTGACACAGACATTGTTCCCTTTGCAGCTTGTCTACGTTTGAGCTTATCTTGTCCACGTCGTTGCCACCTTGCCATTATTTAGCACGGACCCACTCAACCTACATTTCAAATTATATACACACCCAAACAGCTCGCGAGAACAAACACTGACCCCTTTTGGTGCTCCAAATTTCCCCTTTTAATCCACTGAAAAATAAGAAACGTCGTTGTCAACCAACATTTTTTTCTGAAGATCATGCCAATTGTCAAATGAAAGAAACTTCATAGCTCAAAAAACAGAAAGGGAAAGAGGAACCATGTCAAGCCAGACAAGCAATGACTAAGGAAAATAAAATAAAAGACAGATAAAAATTATAATTTGGGAATAGGACCATGTCAAGATAATAGTTTTGCACTCTGCACTACCTTGAATTAAATGTTTTATATGCCTGGCGATGTCAGATAAAAAGGTAAAAAGAAAAAGGAATGCAGAAAAGAAAGCGCTAAAATATGTGACTATGATTGATGAAAATGGAATAAAGATTATAAAGATTTACAGTTGAAATTTTGTAAAGGTACAAAAAGTTAGACGATTATCTACATAAATTTTAGGTAGCTATGCCTGTGGGTGAATATGAAAATCATGAGGTTTTAGGTTTAAATTTTAACGGAGACAAAAATACTACTAGCTGATTTTCTTTCATTTAAAGCCATAATTGATAAAATTATCAGATAACATTAAGTGATTTTCTTCCATTTATCTAAGTTTTGGTGGACTAACTTACTCGATAATGCTAGGGGATTTTCTCCTATTTGTCCAAGTATTGGTAAATAAAATTATCCGATAACATTAGATTATTTTCTCTCATCTGTTTAAGTTTTAGTAAACAGAATTATTAGATAACACTAGGTAATTTTTTCTATTTATCTAAGCTTTGTTGGATAAAATTTATTGGTAATTTCTCTCTTTAGTCCGAAGGTAGCAAGCAAACTGATCCAACAATAACTTATAAGTATAGAATTTGCTAAAAGAAAGGTGCAAATAGTAGATTTAATTGTGCAATGTACTGTGATTTTTCTTTGAAATGGTATTGAAACTTACCAAATGAGACTATTTAAATTAATGTATATTGGATTCGGTTTAAGGCCATCTCCAACGCTGTTGTATTTTGCCATAATGTAATTAGTTTTTGGAGAAATTTGGCTCCAATGCTCCCCCATTTTTGGCTGCAAAATGAGGGAAGAATAGTGTCACTCCAAATTTGGAGCGACACTATTCATCTCCTCCATTACTATTTCTTATTATATTATTATTATTATTATTTATTTATTATTTAACTCTTTTAATTTATCTCTTTATATATACATAATTATATTTATGTATATTTTTATAATATTAATTTTACATGTTAACTTTAGCGTATAATTTTGATAAATTAATTTTCGTGCATTTATTATTTTTATGTAAAATTATAAGTTCATTTTATTAGAAGTTATAATTGTACAAAAAATATATAATCATATATAAAAAAAAAAGGTGCAAATATAAAATATTAGATGTTACTAAAATGGTGTGAATATAAAATATTAGATGTTGCTAAAATTGAAAATTGAAAAGTAAAATTTGAAAATACATTAAAATTGAAAATGCATTAAATTAAAATACATAAAAATTGACCATCACATTTTTGGAGAAAAGAAATGCTGCATGATATATTAACTACATGTATTATATCGCACAACATGATAATCGAGGATGAACGTGATTTTAATACACCAATTCAAGATGATTGGGAATGTCCACCTCCAACGGTAGAAATAGTAGTAGATGAAAATCACATATTTGAATAATTTTTAGCTCGACATAATAGAATTAAGGAGAAAGATGCTCATTTTGCACATCGTAATGCACTAATAGATAATTTATGGGAGCATACTAGAGGTGGAAGTTGAATATTTATTTAGTGTTTAATATGAACTTTATCATAATGTAATATGTATTTAATTATCTTGCATGTCAATGATTTCACTTTTATTTGAATTATCCGTTAATATATATAATCTATAATATTTGCTTATAAATTATATTATTTAAAAATTTATGATATAAAATAATTTTATATTAAATAGTTATATAAGAAAGGAATATAAATTATATGTGATGAATACGGTAAAAAAAAGGATAGAATTTCTTTAATAGAAATAAAAAATAAAATTTAAATAAAAGATAATAATATAATATTAAAAAGAAAAAATATAAAATAAAATACTTTTTGAAAAAAAATAGAATAATAGTTTACTTCATTTTTGAAGAGAAAATGGAGGCAGCTGGCCTAAATATTTCTACTACTTCTCCGAACGGGATCAGGACATCCGCGTATTTATTGTTCCTAAAGTAGACCCTGACACATGAAATAATAAACAAGCCATCACCTTCTTTATATAAGTATACCAACCCAAATGCATTCCACGCAAAAAACTCTATATTTTTTAGGTGTTACACAAATAATTACTCGCAAAAACATCATAGGTTTCGCAGTTTACTCTGTTTCTCTGCTTCAGTAATGGCTACGCATAGTGTAATTGGGTTCGTTGGCTTGGACGACATCAGCTTGGAATTAGCTACTTCTCTTCTTCGTTCTGGTTACTCTGTCCAAGCATTCGAGGTTTGTTACTATTTCTTTTGTTACTCAATAGAAAAATTATAATTCAAAAAATGAAATTCCTGTTCTTTTCAATTACTATGATTCCTATTGTTTCTTGATCATGTTTACTTCTGATTTTTTTTAAAGGGTTTTCTTCTGATTCCACTTTCTTGATTTTGGATCATTCTAGTAACGAGGGTTGGATAAAGTATATTGGACTTTTTTGACTTAGGGAGAAATTCTAATAGTACGGTATTATCTACAAGAACTGGTACGAGTAAAAAAGATAAGAAAAGTTGGAATTCAAGAAGTATAGAAGTCCAAGATAATGAGAGTCAAGCTTGAAGTTTAAGAAAGGGATAATGCTGAGGTCGATGTATTTTATCAAGATCATACTGAATATACAGGCCATGATTTATCAATATCTTAAATTAAAATTTAAGAATTTTAAATACAGTATTTAGTTTAACGGTTTGAATGATTTCATTTTTTTTCTTTTTCTGGGGTGGGGAGGGAGAAGGGGGATGCATGTGCATTATGCAGTGCCTTCAGGTTTCTAATAGCAAGTTCCCACTGGTGGTTTATTTGATGTTGTCACATATATATTTCTCCTAGTTATGACACTAAGGATAAATTTGAGTTGTTCTCTGATACTCACCCCNCCCCAAAAAAAAAAAAAAGAAAAAAGAAAAAAAAACAATTTCGACTGTGCTTACCGTTTGTGACTATGTGGACTGCCCCTGCAGCCACTAGCCTGTAATATACAACATATAAGAGAGAAGCATTCTTGCACAAGAAGCAGATTTTAAACAATGTAGTTTAGGAAACATATCAAACAGAGTTAAAGTAGATATTTCAACTTTGAGAATTTGTAAAATTTGAATGCTTAAATTTAGCAGTAACTAAACTGTCAGACAAGAAAATACTATGTTTCCTGCACTATGCAGACATTACAAGTACATTGCATAAGATTGTCTAATTCAGTTTGTCTTTCAATTTGATATGCTCTGCCTTTCTCTTCCATCCAAGGTGAAATGGTTGCTTAAAAAATGTTTGAAATTATATAGTTCTACATTTGAGTTGTTAAATACTTAATGCATTTCTGTATTTCATCTATTTTTTTGGTCTAGAGATAAACTAACCAAGCATTTTTGACCCAAGGAAACCCCATTATTTTAATGTAATCTCAGAAAGAAATAGCTAGTTGTGATACAAGAAAAAATGTTTTAAGAAAAGCATTTTCAGTTTCAATACCTGATAATGGTTGGTATAAGTAAAGAATTGCTTTGAAATCTTCTCCACTTATTATCAGTGTATTTAAAAATTGGTTTAGTTCCCTGCCAGAACTGTAGATAATATGTTTTGTTACAGAATTATAGAACTTCAAGATGTTAAATTTTCTTTCTTCTTACAATAAAAAAGACACGAAATTTTCTTTCTTTGATCTAAATTGAGGCTAGGATGATTTTGTAGTGGCTCTTCATCGTGTGACAATTAAAGTATCTATATTCAATCTGAAGGAAAATGGACACCTATGTTCTGTCTACACTCATGTGCTTCTTTTTCTACTGAAATCTGCTTAAGATTGGTAATCTCCTCTATGGTATGTGGTTTTGATGTGTTGTATCAACAGGCAGGCAGTCCTTTGGTTGATAAGTTCTCAAAGCTAGGTGGTAAAGTATGTGCCAACTCTATTGAGGCGGGCAAAGGTGAGATCTGAATTCCCATTTTCTTTAGGTTTCCGATCCCCAGCTTTCTATTTCAGATTTTTGTTTTAATGTTTGGTTGAATTGTAGTTGTCAGTTGGAACCATGTCCAGAGCATTGATAAACTCCTGAAAACTTAGTTTAGACCAAAGTTTTTCTTATATGTGATCTGTTAACGCCCCCCTCTTGTTTCTGTTCTTTCTGCTTTTAGTTTTCTTCCCAACTGTTTAAACTGCCATCACCATCGTGTACTTAACTCTTGTCTTTCTCTGACCTAATATATCGATTTATTTCTTCTGTGAACCTCAAATTTAAATAGATTTTCCATCATAAGTCAAATTTATGTTAAGATACTCAAAACTTACCAGAAATGCGGATTTTCCTGCTGATCTTGTCCTTACAAATTGTCAGCTTTTGTCTTTCTACACGGAGCTTGCCACTTTTCTTGTCTATTTTGCCTTCATATAGCTGGTCTTTCTTTCCATTTTTCTGATCGAAAGATCTTCTTTGGTGCGCTATTACTATAACACATGTTTTAGAAGAAAGCAAAGAAGAATGTTTGTAATATAAGGGAAATAGAATATTGTACTGACCTTGAAAGTTAGATATTTCTATTAGTAGAATCCCAAAAAAAATTCGACCATTATAATCTCGTATATTTCCTCTTATGATATCTGAAGACCTAATAAAAGTGATGTTACCTAGGTTCTCCTTCTGTCTAATAATTCCTTTAAAAACAAATGGCTTGAGGTCATCATTTAAGCAAGCTGCAGTCCCCAGTAAGTATGATGGAGAGAAGCAACAGTCTTTATAGCTAATCTTTCTTGACATTGTATGGTGAAAGTTCTGTACAGTTTCTCCTGGCATCTTGCTACATACTGAAATACTATCTGTTATTACTTCTCCATTTTCAGGTGTAGCTGCACTGGTCATATTGCTATCTCATGCTGACCAAATAAATGATTTAATTCTGGGTGACAAGGGTGTTTTAAAAGGTAAATGTCTATGTGCAGAGTATATATCCCAGATTGCTCCCGATCAGTTTGATGAAGGTGTAATGACTCTGCCTTTTCTTTCGTTATTATTAATGTTCTCTTTTCTTGCTTTACAGGATTAAGCAAAGACACGGTCATCATTTTCCATTCAAATGTATTACCTTCACAGATTCAGAAGCTGGAGTTAACTCTAAGAGGCAACATCTTGTTCTGTCTAATTTTCATATTTCTGCAGTATTTAGATAGAAGTGATTAATGTTTCATTTTTGCGACCCCTTTCTTATTGTATCTCTTGTAGACTATGCAGAATCTTTCTAACTTCTTGCTATATACTGCTTTATGGCTTGCTCTCTATTGTTCTTGTTCCAATTGAGCTTGACTTGCATTTTACTGCACACAGTCTTAATAGATTTGATGATTCGTTAGACATATGAGATAAAACAAAGTAGGACCTCGAGATGAATATATCTGTGATAAGACATATCAAACAAAAGAAGATATTATTGTTGCATGTAACTCTATAAGATGAACTAGCATTAGTGATAAGAATTTGATGTAGATATGATAGCCCACTAGTGCATTAGCTATGATTTGCAGGGCATTATGATTCGTGATTCTCATGTTTACTCTTTGTGGGTGAAGTATCAAGGTGAACTGGGCACATGCCTATGATTGTTTATGCATGTGACATCTTATATTTAGTTGAAATGAATTATTTGTTTTGTGAAGTTAGATCTATTACATATTTCAAAGTGAAAACTGAGTTATACATCTTGGCGACGATGATAAAATAGAGGAAGATAGAAATATAGGGATTACATTTTTGTGTAACTGTCAGTAAAAATTCAACAGACTTCTGCTAATCATGAAACTATTTTTCTTTTGACTAATGTAGATTGTTATGGAACAAACGTCATTGTTGATATATATGTTTCAAGGGCAGTATCAGAGAATCTAAATGATAAAGCTATGGTAAGACAAAAATCCTGGGATTCCCACTTCAGAGACGTTAATTTATCTTGTACTTTTATCCTTTGCTGATGCCTGGAATTCTTGTTCTTTCTTTTCAATGATGGTTAGATTATTTCCTCTGGAAGTTCAGAGTCCATTGCTAAAGCACAGCCTATTCTTTCTGGTGCAGTATATTTGTCTTGCTATTCTGGAATTTTAATGCTTTTTATAAAATGAGAGAATTAGTTACTCTCATGTTTCTTTGCTTTACTGAGTCATCTTTGGACAGCTATGTGCGCAAAGCTATACACCTTTGAGGGCGAACTTGGTGCTGGAAGGTATATTATGTCTATCTGTCTTGTTTATAAACTTTGGCTATCTATTTATCTGTTACAAATATTCTTGCAGCAAAGCTAAAATGGTGATTGAGCTTCTTGAAGGAATTCATTCTGTTGCTTCGGTGGAGGCCATCTGTCTTGGTGCTCAAGCTGGGATTCATCCATGGATACTCTATGACATAATATCCAATGCTGCTGGAAATTCTTGGTGACTGCATTTGCGTTTATCATTTTCATTTTTCTCCCATTTGATAGATAAGCACCTCATGGCTTTTCTGAAGGTGTTTTATGTAATATCTTAAATTAGATAGTTTACTATTCCAAAAAAATTATAACATTAGCATAGCATTGTTGTCTCTCAATCTTATACTCAGTTGCTAAAGTCTATCTTGCACTTGTCACTTAGTTTCCAGGTACTATCGCTGCAGGAAAATGTCATGCGAAAAAATGACCTTAAGGGATAGTTAGTTAATACGTCTTAAAGTCTGACTTTTTTGTTCAAGTTCAAAACTATTGCTGCATTCTCATGCTCGATTCTGTTCTTAAGTTTATAAATGATTACAGTTGGGAGTTTGATTAAGTGTCGTCAACTCGAGCAGTTCAGTTTGGCATCTTACACGGAAAGCTTGATAGAGTAGGTGTGCACATGGTCATGTCATTGGGGTCTGTTTATGTTTTCAATGAGTCACTAGAAGTTAATTGTTTTTGAAAGATTTATTATTCGTCATTTGTAAAAGTCTAGATATTTTAGTTATAATTGACTTGGCTCTGATACTATGCCCTTTCTTTCTCCTGTCCTCAGTTGACTTTACATAACTATTTAAACATTCTGTCATGCACTGATTTTCCTAATATTCATAATGCAGGGTTTTCAAGAATTCTCTTCCCCAGCTTTTGAGGGGCAACCAAACCAAACATCTCTTTCTCAACATTTTCATTCAAAATTTGGTAAGATTCTTGTGTTGGGTTGCCATAGTTCTTTTCTTTTGAGAGATAACATTGCCCTTCAGATTCTGCTGTAAGATGAAATGCTCTTTCTTATCCGAGGTACAATAAATATCTTTATGGTTTATAGTAGGTTACAGAAGATGATGCGATCTTCAGAAGGAGAAGCCTTAAGTCTTAAATGCACACTCTTTTCAGAAAGGCACTTCTCAGTGTTGCTTTACCATTAATAGTTTCCCTTAATTATTTACTATCTCTGAGATCGGCTCATTTTGGGCTGGTCTAAAGTTCAAGACTAGAAGCTTGAAAAAAGATTTTTATATATATTTGGTAACAATTGCTTAAAATGATACTTTGGAATGTGAAAACGCAAAATGGTTAGTTAAAAGGATGTCACATCTAGTTTGAAATAATATGAAGTGATAATTGTTCATATTAGTTTGAAGAGTTGGAAGGGAGAATAAGTTTCCAATAAAGGAAATAGGTCAAACTTTTTAAAACCTGCCAAAAAGGAAATAACATCTAATTTAATGGGTCAAAGGGAATAACTTGAAATATTCCGCTTGATTTTTCTCTTTTCATGGTGTTGCCACTGTATACAGCTTGAAAATTCTTACTAATTTATGTTTGTATCGTGATCTCTTTGACTGCTGCAGAGTTCCTGTTTCCTGATTCTTTTTTTTGGTGCACTTCAGGGTAACGTACTGGACATGGCGAGAGCACATAAATTCCCCATTCCACTTTTAACGGTTGCTCATCAGCAACTTATAGCAGGCATAGTACACATTCCTTCATTTTTTAGTTTTGTGGAAGACAATAGTATCATTCAGATGTGATCTCCGTTGCTTTGCATAATATTTACAGGATCCTCACATCCCCAAGCACAGTGTGATGATGATTCTTCATTGCTCAAGGTCAGGTTTGAGTGCATGGGTCAATTTTTAAGGTTTTCCCACTCTAATGTAGCATGAGCTTTTTTTCTCTGCTACTAACAGGGTTTCTACAGGTTTGGGAAAGTTTACTTGGGGTAAATATAGCTGATGCAGTCAATTCTAAAAGTTACAACCCTGAGGAACTGGCCAGTCAAATTACTTCTCAATCTGATACTGTGAAGCGAATTGGTTTCATCGGCCTTGGTGCTATGGGATTTGGCATGGCAACTCAACTGCTGAAATCAAATTTCTGCGTCATTGGTTTTGATGTAATGACTTGCATCTTTTATATTTGGTGCTGGACTAGTTCCATGTCAAAATATAATTTTGGAGTAGATATCCTACCTAATTCAATGAACAGCTTTTTCCTTCCACCAACTTTCATAGGAAAATAATACTTTTTCCATTTAAAAGAGATTTTGAATGTTCTGGAGAGTGAATTTTTTTACATACGCACTACTCAGTCCAAAGCTGAATTTCAGGGAGTGCATCAGAACAATTGTAGATTTCAGTTTGGGGTAAAATGTATAAACCTATACAATACCTGCAGATAAAGAAATGTCAAAGTTTAGGATAATGGCTTTCGAGGAACATCTTTTTTCCCTTTGAAAAGCTAGAGATGGTGATTCACTCTGATAGGTAAAATTAAGAATAAAGAAAATGGTGGAGGAACTTGGTAGTATTTTCTTCCACCAACCGAGAAGGGAAAAGCTACCTTTGATGTTCTTGCCCTTCGTTGTTCACTGTCGCATCCACAGAGACACTTGGAATGATAAAACTTTAAGTGATGGTGGAACAAAACTTCCAATATTTTACAATATCTAAGATTTTGTCTGCGCTGGGGGCTGTTTGTCTCTGATTCTTCAAAAGAATTCCCACAAGAAAATGGAGGCTAAATATGACTTTGCAAGACAGATTTTTGTTGGCCTAATGAAAATATTGGTTTCCTTCAATTTTTTCACTGACACATTTTGTGCATTTGCCATAATGATTAGCATCTTCACTTACAAAATATCTTGAAGCGTATCCACTTGCTTATGTGTTGTGTGTTTCCCTCTATTTGCTAACTTCAGAAGTTTGTTGTGATTTATTTTAGCTAATTATTTAGTGAAAGTGATGGTCCTTTTCTCATGGAATTGTAGGTTTATCCACCATCACTATCTCGATTTGCAGATGCAGGTGGCTTGACTGGAAGTACTCCTGCAGAAGTATCTCAAGGTAAATTAAGATGCTTTTTGAAGTGTACGGCATGCATAACAAACTGACGAGAATCTTCAGGTCTGGTTTTATCTGAAAATCTTGTCTGTTTGGGAAAGAGCTTTAAGTTCTAGTTTTTTGTATATTTTCTTAATCTTATTGAAGAGGAGGTTGTATGAGTTACTGAGACGAGACTAAGCAAGAACAAGGTTGACTAGAAATCTTGTAAAATCCAGCCACCCCGTCTACCTGGGGTCAAGAAGAAAATGAGAAGGGAGTTGGACTTTGGCTTCTATCATTATTGGATTTGGTTAGCGCAACTCAGATAATGCTTTGTTTTCTGCTCAACAAGTCCAGCGTAAAAGTAGTTTACCAACAAGATCATCTGTCTCTAATATGTGATTGAAAGTTGCTGTTTTACTTTTTGATGAGTAATATGCCTTGCAAAAGTTTGATGCTTATATTCTACTTGCTGCTTACTGATCACCTTAAATGTTTGTTTCGCCCCCTTAATTGTTTCAGATGTAGATGTACTCATAGTAATGGTCACAAATGAACTACAAGCTGAAAGTGTTCTTTATGGTGATCAAGGCGCTATGTCAGGTAAATGCTATGCTCTCACTTCTGCATCTATGGACAGGACTAACCATCTTTCTTTTTGTTTATAGCCCTTCCATCTGGAGCATCTATTATCCTCTCATCAACAGTTTCTCCATCATTTGTTAGCCAGCTCGAGAAACGCTTGCAGAGTAAGTTTTCCTTTCAAACTCCATTGAAGTTTGCTTTTCATTTCTGTAATACATTTCCTGGCATTTGCTGGTTCATTCTTTTTGAGGTCCGTCCATTCCTAAATATACTAGTTCAAGTAGTTTATATATGACTCGGAAAAACAGCTACGTTCAAGCCAAAGTGACTTTTGTTAATTGTGTGCACCCACACCCACATGTTTTTTATTTTTAAGTATAATTTTAGGGATGATATCCTTCCGATAATATGATACTGTTTTTTATTTAGAGTAGACTGCAGTACGAATCCTATCGATTTGATATACAGCCACTTCCCACACGTGACTAACTGCCAATTTCAAGAGAACTAAGTTTAAAATTTAATGATCTTTTGATGCTTCATGTGCACTCTCTCGCAACGCTTGTTGTGTGCGTGCACCTGCGACCACTTGTTTTTTATTTTTAAGTTTAATTTTGGGGATGATATCTTTTCATATAATATGATACCCTTTTTACTTAGAGTAGACTGCATTGTGAGGCTTATCGATTGGATTCCACATGTAACTGCCAATTTCAAGAGAAATAAGTTTAATTTAATGATCTGTTGATGCTTCAGTTGCACTCTCTCGCCAGCTGTAATCCGAGATTTTGAAAGCTTCAGTTTTCTCCAATGTTATGATAATTACGGCTTTTTCTTTTATTTCGAGCCTATCCTCATATCCTTCAAATATTAGTATTCCTATCTCTCACAGATGCTTCTCCTTTATCATTCACATAGGTGACTCGAAGAAACTGAAGTTAGTTGATGCTCCTGTTTCTGGTGGGGTTAAAAGGGCTGCTAACGGAACCCTTACGGTGCGAATATGGAATTCACTTTTCAAAGCCCCGCTTTGGTCATTACTATAAATATTTCAAAAGCCTTTACATTTCGCTGAACTTGTCTGGTAACTTACTGAAGCTATAACATCAATGCTAGATAATGGCATCAGGTACAGATGAAGCTCTCCAGCACACTGGTTCAGTTCTCTCTGGTAAGAAGTGGAATCTTTTATCCGCTCTTACAAATATTTTTGAGTTTTTACTATGAGATTTTCCTTTCAACTGTTTCCATTAAGGTACTGATCCTTGTGTGCTTTCACTAAACAGCATTGAGTGAGAAGCTTTATGTTATAAAAGGAAGTTGTGGAGCTTCCAGGTAATTTTAATCTGAGTACCATCTTTCTTGGCCTCACTGTGTTACTTGATTTCATGTAGTTAGCTCATTTGGGCATGCAAATACTTCTCCAATCATTTTTCACCTTATCAATGAATTTGTTGCTTCTTCAATGAGTTTATTCTGGAATTAATCCATCTGTTGTTGATTTCATATATATGCTGGATCCAACAGTGTTGTAAAGATGGTCAACCAACTTCTTGCTGGAGTTCATATAGCATCAGCTGCTGAGGCAATGGCATTTGGTGCTCGATTGGGTCTTAATACAAGACTATTGTTTGATGTCATTGCAAATAGTGGGGGAACATCTTGGTAGGTAACCCTATAATAAGAGAGATCGGGTATCGGGACTCCTTTTATGATTCAGAGTGGGTCCAAGCTATATTCTTTTTAATTTAGTTTGGAAGAAAAGTCAATTATTTTTTTTTAAAGATTGTTTCTATGCAATAGTGGTTCTTCCGTCCTTATGCCCCAGTATCATCTTGAGAAGCTCACTCATGATTGACTTTATCCAACTATGAAAAACTTTTATTCTTCAAGGAATCATCTCAGCATCTTGTGCATGAGGTGTTGTTTGGTTCTTTGGACATGGTAGAAATAGTTGTTGAATTGTACTTACCACCTCATCTAAAAGTTTAAATTAGTTAAAAAGATGCGTATCTTCATTTAATTGTATCTTTAACAGATGTGAGACTCAAATCAAGATTTTACTTGTTCTATACTTTGTTGAAATGTGTGCACCATTTCATCTAAAATTACATTGTTAGAGTGGACACTTCTATTTGTGTAAATTTTTTCATCTATAGTTGATTGATTGATGCCTTCAATAATAGTCTTTTGAGAGATGGTAGGAAAAGCTTCACCACTTTTATCTTATTGTAACTTCGTTTTACCAGTAAAGTTGGACATTTTTAAAAAGGAAATTGTAAATATGCATGTCTCAAGTATTCTATTTATTTTTTTCACGACGGAGGTTTGTGTCTTCTGTGCATGAATTGTGAGAGAGTTTACTGATATATTGGGTTGTTCCATGGTGTTAGGCAGTAAATCATGTTGTTTAATTCTTCTGTGAGTGGAAATAGATTAACCTCAGCTTTATTTGCTTAATACCAGCAGACTTGCTTCACTTATATGGTGTCTTCTAATTCTCAAAATGAGGTTCTGAGCTCTTGTAATGTTCTAGTTCAAACATGATGTACCAACCTTTTGGTTTGGGTGCTCTAAAAACGTTAACTGATGCCTGAGAAATTTCTGGTTTGCCTCTTGCTTTGCCTCCTTTCGTTGTTTCTTTCAATCCTAATTCAACATAGCGCTATTTACACTTATTTCTAGAATTTTTTTTTAATCTGTAACATGAGATCTGTGTAATTGTGTGGACAGTGGAATTTATTTGGATTTGTGTTTTGCTGCAGGATGTTCGAGAATCGTGGGCCACACATGATAGAAAATGATTATACACCGTTGTCTGCACTTGACATCTTCGTGAAGGATCTGGTGAGACTGATAAGCATTCACTATGTTCATATTGCAGCTGCGTTAACATTGGCTTTATTTCCTTATGTCTATTCGTATGGTTTTAACAGGGCATTGTTTCTCGTGAAGGCTCATCACGCAGAGTACCGCTTCATATTGCAAACATTGCACACCAATTATTCCTGTCAGGTTTGGTTAAGAGATTTTTTCCTTAATATCTTAACTGTATGCATCATGTACTGCACTACATTTCATTATCATACCCTAATCGTCTCAATCATATTCAATCTTAGTCCAATTATCCATATCTGGTAAGCTATGAAAGAAAGATAGATTTAGTTTTTTTTTCAACATGGTTGTATTTGGTGATTGAAGTGGCTTTCGCGAATTCCTAATGCTGTTTCATTGATGGCAGCAATATAGGCAGTGGAGTTTTGTTTTACCTAAAAGTATTACAACGATAAGATCCTGGTACTGTCGAGGATTGCTTATTATTATTGTCACTATAACATTTGCTTTCTCTGTTGAGTCAGTTTTCCGGAAAGAAGAAAATTCTTGATGCATGGAGAGTATTATCATATGGTATAACCTTAATAATTTATGGTCAAAAGATTGCGAGTTTACTGGTGCTAATTAAAAAGAAGAAAACATTAAGTGCAATAAAGCTGGGTTTCTCATTATTTGCTTTATGGTCTATGGACATTCCATTTCAGCTCACTTTCTTCACCATTTTGTTCTCCAAATATCTTTGAACATCATCCCTGAATATCATGCTAAACTAGTTCAGGATGGGCCCTGTTGAAAAGATCTTTGTGTCGCTTTTTTTTTCTGGGTGAAAAATTGGACGAAATAAACATTCTCCCAGTCATATTTTTTATCTTTACAATGTCATGAGATTGAGGGGCCCAATGCTTGTAGTATATGAACATGAACTAGAAAATATGGTCAAACAGCTGAATGGGCGGTCCCCTTATGCCAGCCATTATTAATCCTGGATTCCAATAAAGCATTTAAATAGAGTTCAATGACTTAGATTTCTGTTCTGTGCCATCTCAGCCATGGGTTTAACCAGATAAAAAATAGACCTTTGACTCATCATAAACCCATTTTACCAACACAAATTACTCCTTTTTCTGATTTACCTATGTTTGACTTAATGGTGCTTGAGCATGTAGTTGCACTGCTGTACTGCAAAAACACTCTTCTTTCATGTTGTGTAATCTGTCTTCGTACTTTTTACAATGTCTCACGGATTAGGTTCTGCTGCTGGATGGGGGAGATTGGATGATGCTGCTGTAGTGAAGGTACAAACAGCTGTATATATAATAAGAGACTTCATGTTAATTAGGTTTGAATTTGTGAAATATGCTCAAATAATCATTCAGTTTATTGGGTAAAATTTAGATTTTCTCTGTTAAATATACTGCAGCATGAAAAGTTATTTGATAGGGCATAAACTGTTGGACAGGAAAATGGTTCGGCTAATTGTTACCATCTACTCTTTCTCAAACTTCTGCAGGTCTATGAGACACTAAGTGGAGTCAAAGTTGAAGGCAAACTTCCTGTTCTCAGTAAAGAATCCGTATTGCAGTCCCTTCCTCCAGAGTGGCCAACTGATCCCATCAGTGAAATTCGTACACTAACAGAGAATAGTTTGAAGACTTTAATTGTTCTGGATGATGATCCAACTGGGACTCAAACCGTTCATGATATTGAGGTCCTGACAGAATGGTAACATGCTTCTATAATTTTGAGAAGCGTTTTAGTTACATTTACAAAAAATTATCTCTAGATTCATAAAATAGAGCCTCCTGACTAGCTTAACCAATTCAAAATGGTACGGCACGGAAGTCATGCTTACCTTTGTTGCAAATGCTCTGTGCTCTGGCTAACAAGGAAATAGATTCACGGAGCTGTTGCTTATAGGTTGAAAAGATGGCCAGGGCAGGGGTTGGTGCCTTTTCTAGTTGCGCTTAACTGATCTATTGAGTTGTATGCTGCTTGATAGGAACAATTAGAAGAACATAGCTTGCGGCAGTGTGCTAGTGACCGAGTCAATGAAGTGGGTTAAGATCTACAGCAGATGGGAAAATAGGAGATTACAGTCTTGGTTTCTTTTGCATCATTCTATAAGTGAAGCAATTTAGCCAAATGAAAATCCTGTGACATAGCATAGATTCAATAGGAATTGTGCGGTGAAGTGCAAGCGTGCCTTGTTCAATTATTTGAAACTTGAAGGATGTTATGTTACTTGGGAGAGTATACGGATCTTTGGCTCAAATTTGAGGATGAATATGGTAAAAACAAAAAAGTAGGAGCAGAAGAGTTGGAAACTGGGTCCTGCTTGGAAAGGGCTGAAGGTCTCTCTGATGAATGAGAAAGAGAGAAACGATAATCAAAAGAAATGAAGAAATATATTTCATTTAGAAAGGAGAAATTAACATCCTGCTCATTTTCTGATAATATGCAGCTAGTCCTAGATGTGAAGACTGAGTTTCAGAGTGTACTGTCTTCTTCTTTCCTTACTTGTTTATTACAGGTATGACAGACAAAACCTATGAAACATAGAATCCAGCTTTTTGTGGAACTAGATATTTGAATTGTTAACTTTAATAACAATTGAAATAAGTGCAGGTTACCCAGTTCCTATATCCTTCATTCTATTGTCCATAAAACCCAACAAAGAGACATGAAATTTATCTCGTTTAATAAACTGAATCACAAATATAGAAGGATGACAAGAATGGAATTACCCTAACTTATTAGCTTAAATTCTTACCATTCTCTCTTCTAGATCTTGCTTCATCAGTCATCGTTCTCTCTTCTCTATCTTGCTTCATCAGTTATCTTGGTAAAAGGGTTCTCTATCAATGTGATGAAACTTAGGTATTCGACCTTATAGAGATGAAAATTTCTTAATAACTTATAACTATTATCAGTGATGAACTTGTTTATTTTTTCAGGAGTTTTGAGTCACTCGTTGAGGAGTTCAAAAAGAGGCCAAAATGCTTTTTCATTCTAACCAATTCCCGAGCATTGACTTCTGAGAAGGTAAAAGAGTTATGTTGAAGAAGAATTTGACTGTACATCCAACTCCCTTGAAGAATTTTTCTATAAATTCTAACTTCTTGTTGACAAAATAACTTTGTTTTATTAATTATGAGATCACACCCTGAAATTTCTTAGTGCAGGCTAGTGCATTGATAGCAGATATCTGCAGAAACATCGATGCTGCTGCCAAGTCAGTGGAGAAAGCAGACTATACAGTTGTTCTCAGGGGTGATTCAACTTTACGAGGTCATTTCCCTGAGGTAAAGATATAGACCAGTCTACATAAATTAAATTTTTTAATTGTCCTTTTTGACACACTAACAACATATCTTTTTATGCCACCTAGGAAGCAGATGCAGCTGTTTCTGTGCTGGGTGAGATGGACGCATGGATTATCTTGCCCTTTTTCCTCCAAGGAGGCCGTTATACCATTGGAGATGTTCATTATGTTGCAGATTCTGATAGGTATTCTCTTCTAATTTGTCATATATTAGCCGTTTGGACTTGCCGGTCATCACTAATTATGTTTTCTTCTTATCTATAGGCTTGTTCCAGCAGGTGAAACTGAATTTGCTAAAGATGCTGCTTTTGGATACAAATCTTCCAACCTCCGTGAGGTCAAGCCTCGTCTTTTTCTAAGTAAAACACATCGTATTCTGTTTTACCACTAAATTGATTTAGTAGTTATTCTATTTTCATTTTGATATTTTAGTGGGTAGAAGAAAAAACAAAGGGCCGCATACCTGCTAGCGGCGTTTCATCGATCTCCATCCAGCTGTTAAGAAAAGGTGGACCAGATGCTGTTTGTGAACACCTCTGTAATTTGCAGAAGGTACATAAGCCTCATCGCCATTAAACTCTGTGGTTATCTAATTGGTTTCTTTTTTTCGTGTTTTTTTCATTTTATTACCTTAGCTAATTCATTAGCATCCATCCGCCTTCTGACTGTATATGCCACCAACACACGTAGATTATACTCAGCAGCTATTTCCTCATTTGGCTGTATACTATTCTTTAATATTACAGCTCTTAACATGATTTTGGAGGTTGCTTAGAGAATCAACGTCATGTTAGAAGTTCACTTTTCGTGTGTTGTGTTTGGAGCGACAATATTCTGCATCTGGAGATTTGTATGCGTGTTTTGGTTCATACACATGAGGAAAACTTGGATTTGACTTAAAAGTAGAAAGATGATCTTATAGAGTAAGGGACACACCTTCTTAAATACCTCATAATACAGCCAAGACCTTGCTCGATTTTGTAGAAATATGCAAACGGTGACCTTTATGCTTCATTTTTGTTCTCTTCCATAACATTACTCTGACGTGCAGAGAGTCTAATAGTTGAAATTTGTTGATAGTTGCCAATATTTAGTGAAACCTAGTTTTTCATTCTTTTGATGCAGCAAGAAATCCATTTGATAATTGGGAACATATAGAGGATGAGAAACAGATTTTCTATATGAAAAGAATTATCAGTAACAAAACAGTGAGTGGAAAGATGAATTATAGAATTGAGGTCAAAGGAGAGAAATTAAGACAAATCAAAGTTCCATAATTTAGGATCTATACTTCAACTTGCTTGACAACCCTAAATCTCCAGCAGTGGAAATCCAAATAAGTCAAGGTCACTCTAAGAGTTAACGTAGATTACTCTGAAGGATTTTATTTGGGCTCATACTATGTGCAATGAATTGCATTGTGCATTGAGAAACTTCATGTCTGCTTTATTTTTTGCTTCCTTGATGAAATCTTGACCTTAGTTCTATGGTGCTCCTGATTGCATTTCCTCTATAAACAGGGTTCAACATGTATAGTCAATGCAGCTAGTGAAAGAGACATGGCTGTTTTTGCCGCTGGAATGATACAGGTTTTACAGCATTCCTGTTACAGTTGATATTAACTCTTTGTCATGTCCATGAGATGTAAATTGGGCTTCATTTTCTTTGCTCTAAATGCAGGCGGAACTAAAAGGAAAGCACTTCTTATGCCGTACTGCTGCCAGTTTCGTTTCTGCTCGAGTTGGAATTGTTCAAAAATCTCCAATTTTGCCAAATGATATTGGAACAAATAGAGAAAGAAACGGCGGACTTATTGTCGTGGGTTCGTACGTTCCAAAAACAACAAAGCAGGTCAGAAAATAACAAGAGATTTGGTAGTGTTAATTTTCTACTATATTTTTGGCATTTTCACACTTATTTTATAAAAAAAATTCACTGCAGGTTGAAGAGATAAAACTGCAATATGGTCATGTTTTGAAGACTATAGAGGTAATTCTTAATAGCATATGTGATATGCTTTTGCTGAAAATATGTGGCAGCGTTTTAATTTTTCCTTTCTTGAAAAGTAGATTTCTGTGAATAAAGTTGCGATGGAGTCATCAGAAACAAGGGAGGAAGAAATCAAACGAGCAGCTGAAATGGCAGACGTATACCTTAGAAATAATAAAGACACTCTTATAATGACCAGTAGAGAGCTAATCACAGGCAAAAGTAAGTTTTCTTATTATCCCATGATGAATACTAATTCCTTGCCCTGATTTGTTTGCTTTCATTTTTATATGCTTCTAATATGCGGTACTGAAAAAATGTGAATTTTTTTCGTTTACAATACCAGCTCCTTCTGAGAGTTTAGAGATCAATTTCAAGGTAAGCTCAGCACTGGTGGAGATAGTTAGGCGGATAACCACGAGGCCTCGTTATATTCTTGCAAAGGTATTTCTCTCGTCCACTGTATGCTTGTATACTTTCTTCGATTATGCATGGTAATGGAAGGGCCGTTTCTCACGTTCATTACTTTTGTTAGTTTGTTCTTTCCTATACTTGGCTTTTCTGCTGGGAGGTGTCAAATTAAGGGAGAGAGTTTGAGGGATTTGTCAGTCAAAACGGTATATTTATGTCAAAATCCGTGTTTAGGGTTCTAAATTGTAATGATAATACTACCCTTATTGTCAAGTCCTAAAAACATGTGCACTCGCCTAATTCAAAGATAGGGCGGGTTTCATGCTCCTCCATTTCCAGTATGGAACTCTTTTTAAGACTTGAAAAAAGCTAAAGGAACTGATTTATGCCCGACTTTTCTAATCTTTTGTCATCAATCTTTTAGGCTTCAAACCAGCTCTATGTTGCTTCATTATCTTGACATATTATCTGAACATGTTTGGAGAACATTTAGATAAACAGATATGTTGTAGTTTTTGACCAATAGAGTGAGTTCTTCTTTCATAGGGAGGAATTACCTCATCAGATCTTGCCACAAAAGCTTTAGAGGCAAGACGTGCCAAAATAGTGGGACAAGCTCTTGCGGGTATTCCATTGTGGCAGCTTGGTCCTGAGAGCAGACATCCAGAAGTTCCATATATTGTCTTCCCAGGTAATTATGGCGGTTTCTTTTTGCTGTTGAATGCCTCTACGTTGGATCCCTAATATTTAGCTGTCAATGTGAACATCAGGTAATGTTGGTGACAGTAAAGCTCTGGCAGATGTTGTGAAAAGCTGGGCTTATCCAGGCAGATTATCAACTAAGGAACTGCTTCTGGTGAGATGACTTTGCTTTAATGATTTTCCAAAACATCTGGCATTAAACTCTCTGTTCCGGCAATAGGAGGCTGAGAGGGGAAGATATGCTGTTGGTGCTTTTAACGTCTACAATTTGGAAGGAGTTGAGGCGGTAGTTGCTGCAGCAGAGGAGGAAAATAGTCCTGCTATCTTACAGGTTTAAATCATTACTAGCCCTGACAAGTTCACTTTGGAAAAGATTAAAGATTACATATTTACTAATTCTGAAATACACTTTTGCATGTACTAATGAATGATAACATTTCTCTTAAATTTGTATTAATGTTAAATACCAGAGAACATGGCATACATTGTGTTTCTTTGTGATTCTTATTTTCTTATAATGGCCTGTTTTATTATTTCACTTTAGAAAACATGATTTCATAGTATCTAACTTTCTTATATATAAAAAGTTAGAAACATGAAATGTGACCTTAGACATTTTTATGTGGTTCCTTCCATTGAGGGCTCAATCTTAATTTACTCACTTTGTCTAGGTCAGTACTTTCTTTGAATTTTTTCACTTTCCCATTTCTTTTTCCATCTTCGTTTATGCAATCGTGAGTGCTTAATATGTTGATTGGGGAAACAAGTGAAGGTATGCCTATTTGAACTTAATGACTTTTTCATGCGCTACAATAAAGATTCTTTGCCTCTTTTGTTCTCCAGATCCATCCTAGTGCGTTAAAGGAAGGAGGAGTGCCACTCGTTGCATGTTGCATATCAGCTGCAGAACAAGCATCTGTAAGTGATATTCAAGATACTGAGTTAAATTTTAACAACCTTAGCATAAAGAATAAAAGATGGATAAAAATTAAACTAGATTTAACCGTGCATACAGCTGTTCCTACTGGACAAGAAACATGGATTTGCACTACAATGACAAAATGAAACTGTTCTCTGCTGCGTAATTTTCATGGACAAGTGAGGAATCAATATCAGCAGCGATCAATTAAAGGATAATAGAGCTAACATGTTCCTTTGCTAATTATATGGTATCTGAAATCTTTCCATAGGATAGAACAGCATAAAAAAGGAAACAAAATATATTTACTTAGAGACTATTGAGTTGCTCGAGTATTTTTTGCCATAACTTGCAAAGACTTTTGAAGTGGTAAAACATCAAGTGACCATTATATGATAGATTGGGTCAGTGTCTGTCTGTGATCAAAAGGGGTTTTCCTCTCTTAATGTGCATTCTGTTGGATTAACAATTTCAGTGTTTGAAGTCTTGAGCTCAGATGTAGGCTTTTAGTAATTACTTTCTATTAGGTCATATCTAAAGTATCATAAGTATGATAAAATTGGGTCTCTTTGGATGTACGAAGATTTAACTTGGAGGATCTGAGTAGTGATGGTGTACCGATTGTTATGCCAACAGCAGCGCCGGGCAGCTAAGTTGGTATTGAAGAACTGCTGCGCCGCGGGAAATCCTTCTCTATACAAGTTCTTGGATGAGGTTTTCGAACAGAACTTAGATAGGCGAGAGGTGTAAGCACCGCGAGGTGTGAAGCGATCTCGTACTTAAACGAAACGACTTTCACTTTCCATACACTCATTCCGGATCCTTATCCGGTTGATTCATATAGTGGGATAGTAGCTGCAACTCAGATGGGAGAATACCAAATAGGGAATGAAGTAAAATAGCATCAAACAAGTTAGCATAGATTCTATCTCCAAAAGTTACCAAGCAATAAAGACATATGAACCATTTCAGAATAGAAAGAGCCCGCTGTTATTTATTTTGCTTCTCCTTAGAGAGCATTAACCGTATGCATTATGACAGGTTCCTATAACAGTTCACTTTGACCACGGAAATTCCAAGCAAGAGCTGTTGGAAGTTCTTGAGATGGTTAGTTTTATTTGCTACTAGCGAGGCATATTTATTATACTCTCCCCTTTAATTAAACTTTTTGCCTGACCAAACGAGCTCGAAGTAATCTTATGTCAGTGTGCTAACTCGTAAATTCAACCACTGCAGGGATTTGACTCACTCATGGTAGATGGATCACACCTTCCTTTCAAGGATAATATTTCCTATACAAAGTACATTTCTTCATTGGCACACTCGAAAAAGATGTTGGTAGAAGCTGAATTGGGAAGATTGTCAGGTACCGAAGACGATTTGACTGTAGAAGATTATGAAGCAAAGCTGACTGATATTAATCAGGTCCTCTCTCTCTCGCACTCTCTTTCTCTCCCCCTCCGCCCCCTGGTTAAAGTTAGTTTTTTTCTCCAATTTCAAACTTGATTTCATATGATTTTCAGGCAGATGAATTCATTGATGCGACAGCCATAGATGCTTTGGCAGTGTGCATTGGAAATGTTCATGGAAAATATCCTACAAGCGGTCCAAATCTTAGGCTTGATTTGCTGAAGGTCTAATTCCTATTCTCTCTCCCTCTTTTCATTTCCTTTCAATCTTCTTAACCAGGTTAGCTGACCGGGGAAATTTTAGAAGATGCCATCATTAAAGAACACGAGGGAGGAAAATACTTGGTTAAGAACGCTTCATATATCTGACTTACTGCTATTTCTATTAGAAAATGATCTTTGCGTAGTTATGCAGGCTGCCAAACATTTCTGTGACCTGTGTTTTTACTAACAAAAACAGATTAGCAGCAGCATTTCGAACTTATAGTGCATTGAAATTAATTTATAGAACTGTTCTTACATGCTCTGAAGAAAATCAACCTTTTCTTTTTCCTTTATGGTGCATATTTAGTTTTGCCAGTTGATTTCAAAAAATTTCTTTAAGTGATTGCTTTTTAATCACGTATCAGTTGGAAACGAATATTAACAAAAATAACAGATAAGTTCTTTGTGAAATAGCATCTATTGAAAGATTGTTTTGAATCGGTATTTGTGTGCCGAGTAAAGCTAACTCACTTATTTCTCCCCCTGTTTTTGGGTCCAGGACCTCTATCGCTTGTGTTCAAAGAAAGGAGTTCATCTTGTTCTTCACGGAGCTTCTGGGCTGTCAAAGGAAATAATAGAGGTATAGGAGATTCTAATAATTTTGTACTGATTTATTTTAATTATATAGATAAAGGGCAAGAGGGAAGTCGAACAGGCTGAGTACAAAATAAAAGGATGGAACTGGAATTCCTTAGATTGTGAGGCCACTTGAATTGAAAAGGGGTGATTGTGGATATCTCTTGGTGTTGAAGTTCTTATCATAAATGTTAAGAGGCGGATCCACGATTTGAGCTTTATGAGCTCGGGGTGCCGCTGGTCCCACTGACCATTTGAGCTATAGGGCTCGAAATTTAATATATCTACCTGGTTTATTAGATTTCTTAGCACATGTACGGGGTCTTAGCCAAAGCTACTGGGTTCGGCTGAATCCATAGCTTATAGTATTCTGCCCCTGATTAATGTCTTAACAAGTTAAGTCTAAGGTGGTAATCCAGGGTTGGGGATAGTCCTTACATGATTTGAGACGACTAAGAGCAATGCAAGAATACAACTACCCCTTAATCCATAGTTGGGATCCGTATATCAATCCTCAAATATTCATTCTCCATCAAATGCTCTTTCATTTCAACACTTAAATTCAGTTATCACTTATTTTGAAGATTTCATTTTGGTAGACTAGCTACTAGTGAAAAAATGTTCTTTTTAGTGCTAGAATTGGATGATAGGCAATCTGAGATTAATGTTTCAGTTTACTCTCTGTAATGCACAGGAATGTATAAAGCTAGGTGTCAGAAAGTTCAACGTTAATACTGAAGTGCGCAAGGCTTATATGGATGCATTGAGTAGCCCGAAGAAGGATCTCATACATGTCATGGCTTCTGCAAAAGAAGCCATGAAAGTAGTGATTGCTGAAAAGATGCGTCTGTTTGGCTCAGCTGGGAAATCTTGTTAACATTCTTTGCCCCACCCTAAACTAAGGTAAAACTCCTTATTAAGCGGGCTAGTGGCCAAAAATGCAGGCTACTAAGATCTTCATATTGTCATCGTTATCACAAATTGAATATCCTGTTGACGGGCTTGCCAATCTTAGCCCGTACATGTAATAAAGGTGCAAGTTGTAACACCACCTGCCTACTCAAACTAGCGGCGGTTTGTGAAGTTATTAATCATTCTTTCTTTTCCCCTTCTCTTGTTACTCATCATTATGGTTTAAGTTTCCTTGCGTCTTTGGTGTTTATGATTCATTCAATGTAAACGACACTAAGGCCTCATTTATTTATTTTTAAGATTAAGACGTTTGAATCTGAATACACGTTTGAATATCAAGATGTGTATTAAGATTAAGACATCTGAATCTGAATACACATCTGAATGTTAAGATGTGTATTAAGATCTGAATACTAAATGATTAAGACTGTTTGAATTTTTAATATCTGTATAAAATTATGTTTATTTGAAAATTAATAAACATAAAATTCAAATAAAATACTAATTAATCAAATATTCCATCACTAAAATATATAACTTTTTAAAATATGATAGTTGCTAGTGGTGGTGGCTAATGGTAGTGCTTGTGAATGTCGATTAAAAGCGGTGGTTGTTGGTAGATTGGTTGATGATGGTAGTTTAGGGTAGCAGCTAGTTATGATTGGTAGTGATAGCTATTGTGATTGAGGATGGTGGTGGTGGTGGTAGTTGTGATTGAGGAAGATGGTGGTGGGTGGTGGTCGTTTATAATGATGGGCAGTGCCAGCTATTGTTGTTGATGGTGATGGGGTGGTTAGTTGTGATAGTTGAGGTGGATGAGTGTTGGTTGTTGTTGAGAATGATGATGGTGGGAATGGTGGGGATAGTGGGTGGTGGTAGTCGACAATGGTGGTGGTGGTGGTTGAGTATGATGGTGGTGTGTAGCATGGTAGTAGTTGATGATGGTAGGCGGTGGCGGCAGTTAATAATGAATATGGATAATAGCATCTTAATGATACAGACCTATTCAGATCCATTAAGTGGTTGTGAAGTAAAAAAAATAAATACACTTAATGATTAAGATCTGAATAATTAAGATTCAGACTTTAAAAATAAACGCACATAATATTTGAGATACTGAATGATTAAGATTCAGGCGACTGACAAACAAATTAGGCCTAATAATCTTGTAATAAAAAGACGATAATATTCTTCATGTTCACCATCATTTCTGATTTAGTCTACTTTCCTGCTGAATTAAAAAGTCCCTAGGAAACTTCTCCAAGGAAGCTTTATCAATGTTCCAGCTTTATTTTCTTTCTTTTTTGTTTTGGTTGGCTTTTTGCGTTTTGCTCCCTAAACGTTTGTCTTATTTTGCAATTTACATCCTATTTTTGTTATTTATACCAACTTTACATTGAAATATAGATTATTTCTTACAAGAGACAAATTTTAACTTCTAACTCAAGGTTCTCTCACGTGGTTGTACGAGGGTAACTTGGAACACAATAAAGAAACACTGTATTTATCGAACCCCTGACCTTGTGCATTAAAAAAGACAGTTCGGTATATTAAGTTGTCGTTATGCACGGGATCCGAAAAAGGATCGGACCGCAAGAGTTTATCATACGCAACCTTATCCTGCATTTTTACAAGAGGTTATTTTCACGATTTGAATTCATGACCTTCGAGTTACACGACAGTAACTTGGTAAAGTTATGTCAAAACTCCCCTTCTTAAAAATAATGGTCTGTCTTAAATATTAATTATTGAAAAGATATTTACTTAAAGGTTAATGTAGTTGACTCCGCAAAAGGTGACAAAACAGGGTAATTGTCCATTGTCCATATATTCCATTGACTCCGAGGTTTTGAGGGGAGATTGAGGAAGTAGTTTCTTTTTTCCTTTTTCTTTTTCTTTTTGATAGTCCAAAATTAAACACTCTTATGAGTGAATCTTGAATAAACAACTAGGATATAGAAAGTATGAACCAACACGTTCGATATAAAAGAAAAAACTATCAAAATTCACACTAAGGAATGATCTGTGAAGTCAAAAACTTTTCAAAATTTGGCAAAAACGTTATTAGAGCAAATCAAAGAGGTAATCCCTCAATTTTATATCTCAAAATCCATGAGACGTCATAAATCTACTTGATTAAATGGATAGATACTATACAAAATCAAAAAAGTTGATCTTATCCTCCAAAAACGCTTGCAAAAGATCTGACGAGATTAATGTTTTAAAATTACTACTTTGTCCTCATGTCGCCGCTACTTTAAGTTAATACATACGGTCAAAACGAAGGAGAAAAAAGGGAAAATAAGACCATCAACAGATTCCAGCAATCTTAAACCTCTGCTTCTCTGTATCTTGTGTCCCTTATATACACCTCTTTCAGTTTTAGTTGTCAGCAAAAATTACTCATTCAAGTACCAAAAAAACCTTAATATTTCACAGTAATGGCAGAACCCAAAATCTTCGAACTCAACAATGGGAGCATGCAAGTTAAAGTCTCCAATTTGGGTTGCACCATTCTCTCCTTGTCTGTACCAGATAAAGATGGTACCTGTTTTTTCTTCTAAAAATATCCTTTGATCTTTCAATTCTTCTTGATATATACATAAAAATCAGATCTTTTTTTGTTTTCAGTTTTCTTTTATACTGATACTTGATTCTCTTTTTAATTGGATCTTTTGTAGGGAATTTGGGTGATGTGGTTCTAGGATTTGATACCCTCGAGCCATACCAGGCGAGTTGAATTCTATATGATTTTTTCTTTGCTCCCCCCGTCAAAACCCATTTGTTTCATTCCTTGATCTTTGTTTTTTTTCTTATAGAACGATTTGCATCTGTTTCAGTTAACAATGAGGCTGATCCTTTGAGTTTTCTTTTTTTCTTTTTCTTTTGTGAATTGTTGAATTGTCTAATCCAGAAAGGTTTAGCCCCATTCTTTGGTTGCATTGTGGGTCGAGTGGCAAATAGGATTAAGGAGGGAAAATTCTCTCTGAATGGAGTTGATTACACTTTACCCATCAATAAGCCACCAAACAGTCTCCATGGTAAGTTCCTTTTTGTTTTATAGTTTGTCAACTTTAGGTGCTTGTTTTCTCCATTGGCTAAGTCAATTATGTCCAAATTACCTTTAATTTGATGTCACTGTGTTTAAAATTTGATCTTTATACGCTAGATCATTATTTGATGATACCCCACCACAAGAGGGTTTGGAATAGGGGTGTTATTATATTTTTGAATTAGTCCATTGGTATAGAATTCACTTGTTTCACTTGATGTTTTGCTGTTAAATCTGCTCCTACTAAATGATATTCTGTTGACAAAATTCCTTCCCATCAGAGTTTATAATCTTTCACATTCCAATACTAGTCGACCTGGCAATTTGGCCTACCTTATGTTCTTTAATTAGAACATTTGTGAGCTTTATCAATGGATACATGTATAAGCATTTGTGAGCTTCACCAATTTCAGGAAGTTAAGCTCCTCTATGTGGTGACAAATTCACAAAGCGAGTTGTTTTACTGTTACTATTAGCCAATATATGGTCCTGTGTTCCTGTCTCTCTTCCCTCCATATGTCTGGTGATTGTGATTGGCAGGAATGTTTCTCACTCTTAGAAAGATTTTTATAAATAATGACTCACTAATGATATTGTAATGGTAATTATCAGTAAGTGATATTTGTAAGAAAAGAGACTTTCTGTATACTTGAGACTTCATGCTAAACGAAAAGCATTGATATTTCCCATTTATTGCCCGTCAAAGCAAGTCTTTGGTAATTCAATAGCTTTATTGTCTTCTGCTTGTACTCTTAATGCTCTACTATTTTTTTGTCAAAGGTGGGCACAAGGGATTTGACAAGGTTGTGTGGGAGGTTGCTGAACACAAGGAGGGCGAACATCCATCAATTACCTTCAAGTATCATAGTTGTGATGGAGAAGAAGGTATCTGTCTCTCTTTCTCTCTTGCCTTTATCCATGCATCCTCATCTACGGCACACAAGGCTTGATCTCTGATTGCCTTGTTATACAGGTTACCCAGGAGATCTTTCTGTGACCGCAACTTACACACTTACCTCTAAGACGACACTCAGACTTGACATGGAAGCTGTGCCTGCAAATAAGCCGACTCCCGTTAGTTTAGCCCAGCACACCTACTGGAACCTTGGTGGCCATGATTCAGGAGATATTCTTGATAACACAGCCCAGATATGGGCAAATCATATTACTCCTGTTGATCAGAACACAATCCCAACCGGAGAAATATTGCCTGTGAAAGGAACTCCATTTGATTTCACTGCTGAAAAGCAGATCGGCCGTGATATCCAGCAAGTTGGCTTAGGGTATGACCATAATTACGTGCTCGACAGTGAAGACGTGAAAGACGGCTTGAAGCATGCTGCAAAAATCAAGGATCCTAAGAGCTCCAGAGTTCTCAATTTATGGACCAATGCTCCTGGCATGCAGTTTTACACTGCAAACTATGTGAATGGAGTTGTTGGTAAAGGTGGAGCTGTGTATAACAAGCATGCAGGAGTCTGTTTAGAGACGCAAGGATTTCCAAATGCTGTCAACACTCCAAACTTCCCCTCTGTTATTGTTCAGCCTGGTGACAAGTACATTCACAACATGCTGTATGAATTTTCAGTTGAATAGATTGCTATTAGGATTTTTTGAAGAGAAAATACACTAAATAAAGGTACTCCATTAGCTTCTGAAGTCTGCGTCCTATTTGCTAGAAGAACTAAGATGAAAATGTTTATAGGTCTGAGCATCTGGAGAAAACTAAGGCTCTGAATTCTGTAGACTTTTGAGGGGTTTTCTTGATGAGTGAATGACATGTCGTTATATTTGCGGCTGTTAAATTTTAGCTCTGCTCTTAGTATTTCCCAGGTGTTTCTATTCATAAATATCGTAAAAATAGCACGGGCTAACAAGTTTTCGCACCAATAATTGAAAAATAGTCACCGTTTCCAAAGTCATTAAAAAATTGTCACTATTTTGTATGAACTTCCAGTATATTATGCTGGAATTCCAACACACGGATGGTTCCAAGAGATTGGAGCACATGTGTATGAACTTCCAGCATAATATGCTGGATTTTGAACAGTGTTTTCATTCAACTTTATCTTTATATGAAAATGTCACGACCCAACCTAGGGGCCCGCGACCGGACACCGGACCCTGCTTGCTGAGTACCGGCGAACCCTGTACCTGACTACCCTTATTAATTATAAGGTGTACCGTACTTGCCTGATCGGCAATAACGACATAATTCCTGTTAACTGTAATAACACAAACCTTTCACAATAACATATCATACCATAGCATACATTCACCCACAACATAACCAACTGGGCTACATACAAAACCATACAACGGGATGCATACGTTGCCGACAAGGCGACATAATTACACATAGCCCAACTTCTGTCTATACACACACTGACTTCTTGTCTAATGAGCCTCTATGGAATACATGCAAAATACTTAGTCGGAACAGGGCCCCGACATGCCCAAAACCTCTATACAAAAGCATACCCAAGTGTAGCAAGTCCGGAAGATGAACCTTGCTATTTCTGCTGATCTGGTAGCCTACTGTGGTGGGGGAACTTCGCCTGTCAATCTAATTGGACCTGCAGCACGATATGCAGCGTCCACAAACAAAGGACGTCAGTACGGAATATGTACTGAGTATGTAAGACAGGAATATAACTGAAAGTAATAACATAAGCAATACAATAGGAGCATACAACTCAAAATACTAGAATTTACCTCCGAGGGAAGCATACCTTTAATATATTCATTATGGAACTCATTTCCATCATTTCAGAGACTTAAGACCTATTTCATTTCTACAAGCCTGTCAGTTTCATACATATTCATTATATCAAATGCATTAGGTATTCATTTCTTTAGTTTACTCCTGCGTTATTGCGGACTTCTTACTTTTAAGTACATCGTTTCAAACACATACATCACGTAGTCATTCTATTTGTACAATCATCGTGCATACGTCCTTACAGGACCACAATCAATAATCATGCCTCCGTGGGCTTCATAATCATTATTACTATTATCGTCATCACGTACAAGCACACACACACATGCCTCCATGGGCTCATAATCATATCATAACTGTAATCATAACCTTACCCGGCCATATCAAGCTCGGTCGTATTGGTGTATGCCTCTTAGGGCTCATACCCGGCTATATCAAGCTCGGTCATAATCATATAGGCCTCTTTGGGATCATACCTGGCTATATTTAGCTCGGTCATTATATACAACTAAGCACGCACATAGATAATACACACATTCATTCACATCATATATGGCCCTTACTTGCGGGCTTATCGCATTCATTACCATTCTTGCTCATACCATTTAGAACATCTTTTATCGTCATTGTTATAGAATTCACAGGCTTCCATCAACGTTATTATTATTATGAGGCCAGGATAATCTCCTTCTAAAGGAAGAAACATACACAACACTGGCTTCTAAGGGTAAAACATTCTTTAACATTCAATTCATAGCAATTCACTTATGACTTGTGTCCTTACATGTTACTTTTATTACACTTCTTTGTCATAGCGTCATAACACTTAGTTCTCATTTCGATTGTGTTCATAAGGTAGCATAACGTCGAACATATAGCAACATATGGAACTTTCATAAGAGAGAATCAATGTAAGCCTTCTTAGCTTCTAAGAATAGAGTATTCTTTTGGGGCTACTTTGAGACATATTGTATCCGACAAGAATCGTGCAAAAGAAAGAACGGTATAGTCTTACATACCTAGAACGTATATCTAGCATCCGCTTCCAAGCTATGGAAGTGCTTACAATCCTTTAATCTACAATTTAGGAACAACTCAATCGTTACTTACTATGCTTCATAGATTCTATTATTCAAAATTTCCGGAGTTCATGTGATGCTTTCCCCTAATTTCTTCC
Organism: Nicotiana obtusifolia; assembly: GCA_002018475.1. Lineage (NCBI taxonomy): Eukaryota > Viridiplantae > Streptophyta > Magnoliopsida > Solanales > Solanaceae > Nicotiana > Nicotiana obtusifolia. The sequence goes on from MCJB01050241.1 coordinate 343,282, forward strand.
TTCATAGTCTTATTAAGCATATTTATGACACATGTAATTCGAAATCGTTCATGACCCACTCTATTGGTGGTGACTAATTTGGACCCATAGCTTTCATTCTCATTTTTGTGGATTCTTACATGCATGTGATGGATTTCCAAGAATCCCTAAGTAAATGGGTGGAAGAACTTACCTTGCATGTTGATTAGCCTAGCTTCCTTTCTTGGTTCTTCAATCTCTAAGTTTTGCCTTTGATTTGGGTTTGCAAAAGACAAGCTTCAGCTAGGGTTTCTTCTTATTACCCCAATTTTTGCTTTCTTTCTTCGATTTCTTGCGTTTGGAAGAGGGGATATCAGTTAGGGCTCATGGGTTTCTTTGAGAGAAGTTGTTTGAGAGCTTTTCTAATGTTTTTGGG
>MCJB01050242.1:6773-31102 GCA_002018475.1 Nicotiana obtusifolia
AGTTTCCCCCCCCCCCCCCCTACAAAGTTAGGCAAGATACTTATCTCAACTAGGCCAATTCAACCCTCAGAAATAGCTTTTACCCTACAATTTGCCTCCACATAGCTCAAATCTAACCAAAATCGACTTAATATCATCAAAAAATGCAAGGGAAATCAATTACAATATATAAAGCTATGATCTTTACACTTTTCCTAAAAATGTCAACAAAAGTCAACCCGGGGCCCGTCCGATCAAAACCCGGGTTCGATGGTAGATTTCGACTACTCATAACCCCATGAGTTCATATATGTGATTAGTTTCAAAATCCAAGTCCAAATCGACTCTCAAAACTCAAATTCTTATTTTTCAAAAAACTTGACAAAGTTAAACAAATTTTCACTTTAATTCACATGATTTTGATGTTAAAATCTAAGATATATTAATGGAATATGATTAGAAATAGATTAGAATCACTTACCCAAAGTTTATAGAAGAAAATCCCCTCTCCAAATCACCTTTTACCGAGTCAAGGGTTCTAAAATGAGAGAATGTGTTGAAAATCCCGTCCCCCAGCCCTTTGTACCAGCTGCAGTTGTCACATTTGCAATGCGAACCCTTGTATTTGCGGACTAGGGCTCGCATTTGTGAACCCTGAAAGCCTCCTTCAATATCACAATTGCGAAACTGTGTACCTCGCAAAAGCGAACAAATGTTCGCAAATGGGAACTAAGTCAAAAGCCATCAAACTTCGCAAATGCAAAGGGGTAGTCGCAATTGCGACATCTGAGCACCCACTGTCACATTCGCAATTGTGATGCTGGTGCTCACAATTGTGATACCTAAGCACCAGCAGTGCCAGTAGTTCATTTCAGTTCAAAACCATTCCGAAACACGTTCAAAACTCATCCGAGCCCTTGGGGCTCCAAACCAAACACCCACACAAGTCTAAAAACACCAGGTATCTTTAGGGAAATATCTTCTGAGATACCTAACAACCTTAAGTGTAAAATCTTTTCTGATTTCAAATAGTATAAAGATTCCTTTATTACCCGAATCTACGAAGAACTAGATGGTAACCTCCCGTATTGGAAAAAAAAATTTCTAGATAGTCTACCTAAGTCTCTTATAGATTTAGTCAAAGAGGAACTCCAAAATCAGTATACTAGTGAAATATTATTCCTTATGAACAAATATGTCGACATGATAAGATGTTGAGACAATTAGCCAAAGATAGAGCACAAACTCGCCAATATCTAGGTAGTTTCTGTGAACAATTTGGCTTACCCCTTGTAATAAAAGGCCTCATAAGGGGCAAACACTAGAGATAAAGAGATTTCAAAACATAGATCTTCCGCACCCAAGTTTAGGAAGACTAAACTTTTTCCCTCTAAATCCAAAACCAGTCCTTGTAAACCTAGAACACAACTTTCCAAACTCCCAATTCTGGCAAATGTTTCAAGTGCCACAAACCAGGGTATATCGCCAAGTACGGCAAGTTGTCTAACAAAGCTAGAAGCCTTGATTTAGATGAGTCCATTCTTAACCAGATTGAACAACTTCTATTAGAAGATAGTGACACTTCTGATATTGCTGATGATGAACTTGAATAACAATTCAACCAAATTGAAGAAGATGATACAGAACCATCTTTATCTCAGTCTAGTTAAGAAGACCAAAATAGCCAACTTGAGATTAATGTTCTCTCCAAAGAACATGATCTTCTTCTTGAGATAAAAAGCAACCTTCAAGACTCTAAACAAAAGAAGCATTATATTGAGCAGTTCAAACGAACTATAAATAAACATTCTACATCTTTCTATAGTGTCTTTTCCAATCATCCTCAAGTTGTGAATACGTACAATATTACTGATATCCTCAGTAGATTCCCTCCCCAGAAACGTAAGGTAGTAAATATCCAAGATCTCCAAACTGAGGTAGCACTCCTTAAGGAAGAAATTCGGGTAATTGAGGCTAGACAAGAGCTAGATCGTCTAATTTTTTGATAGCTCTCAACCAAATTTGAAGAGCCCAAACAAACTGAAACCAAGCAAGTTGACCAAGAAGTTTTCATCAACCACCTCTCCAGAATTTTCATACGGAAATGGCATATGAGAATTACCCTAATTGCTAGTAAATCCTTTACCTTAGATATCATTGCCTTATTGATGCAGGTGTAGATCTCAAATGCATACAAGGACTCATTCCAACCAAATTCTTTGAAAAAATCAAAGAATAGAGCTGCCAATGGCGAAAAACTAGGAATCAACTTCAAACTCTCCAACAATGAAGTCAGAAACTATCTAGAAAATTCATCTTTGTTAGCCTCAAGATCCTTTATATTAGTAAAAGACTTTACTAACCTAGTTATATTGGGTACTCCCTTCATCGAGGAGCTCATACCTTTCATGGTAACCAACAAACGGATTCTAATCGAACGTATAGGAAGTAGATTCTTCCCTTTGATAAACCTCCGATTACAAAGATCCTGTCTACCATAAAGTAAAGAAGCACATATCAACTTTCTCATAGAAGAAGTTGATTTCTAGAGGTTAAAATAACAACTTCAAGATTCTTCTCTCCAATCCAAAATAAAAACTTTAGAAACCAAAATCTAGGAAAAACTTTGTGTTGATTTACCTACAACCTTTTGGAATCTCAAGAAACACATTGTTAGGCTTCGTTACGAACCTAACTTTGATGAAAAGAACCATACCCACAAAAGCTCGTCCTACCCAGATGAATCACGAGCTAACATTCATTGTCAAAAAGAAATCAATGATCTTCTTGATAAACGCATCATCTCTCCAAGTAAATCCCCTTGGAGTTGTGCTGCTTTTTACGTCAATAAAAACATAGAGATTGAACAAGGTGTCCCTCGATTAGTCATAAATTATAAACCTTTGGATAAATCCGCTAGATTAGATATCCTATTCCAAACAAAAGGATTTAATTCAATGGCTTTATGCTGCAACTATCTTTTCAAAATTTAATTTAAAATCAGGATTTTGTCAAATTCAAATAGATTCCAATGAGCGGTATAAAACTGTTTTTACTGTACCATTGGGGAAACATAATGGAATATAATGCCATTTGATTTAAAAAATGCTCCTTCCGAATTTCAAATGATAATGAATGATATTTTTAACCCTTTTCCAAAATTTATTATTGTCACAACCCAAACTTCATAAGTCGTTATGGCACCTAACCCAATCCACTAGGTAAGCCAGTAGTCACATGATATCAATAAAAATAAAGTAACATAGTCTAATAACTCAACAGCGGAAGAGCACCATAAATTATCTAAGATTAAAACCAAAATGCCACTACAACCAACCCCAAAATCTGATGTCAACGAGTACACGAGCACTACTGAATAACAAGGTACAAGCAAAATCCTCAAATACAACTGTCTGAATATAAGAACAGTAAAGATAAAGATAACAGGAAGAGAACTTCAAGACTACGGACGATATGGAAGCTACCTTGTAGTCTCCCAAAAGCTAGCACAACTCAAGTCTGAAAATCACCTCCGCTAGATGTACCTGGATCTGCACACGAAATGCAGGGTGTAGTATGAGCACAAACTACCCAATGCACTCAATAAGTAACAATGCTAACCTTGAGTTAAAAGCAGTGATGAGCTCATAACAACAATCCAATACCAATACCAATAACCAATAACAGTTCAGAATATAAATGGTGAACTGTAGAAACAGTAGCTCAATAATATCAAGTTCAGCTTATTCACATTTCAGTAATTTAGGCATGCTTTCAAGTATAACAGTTAAATCCCAACATAGATAAAGCAGGTCAATTATCAGGTAGCACGAGGAAAGTATATCTCTATGCCTATATGTCAGGTATACATGTCAATCAACAGTGTCATAGTGGATCCATCAAGAATGTTTACACTTAGCACTGTACGGGTGCCTGGCATAACTGCCCATCATCAAGCACATATGTGAAATACTATGCTTATATCCACTACTAGCATGTCAGACTCTAGCGGGGCAGATCCTGCTCAAGCGCTAATTATAATCATTTAGACTAGAAATGAGGCCTAGTACACACGTCGCCCCAAAACAATAACACTTAGCCTAATATGGGCCTGGCCTACACGTTAGTGCCAAACCGTCTCTAAGGACCAAACTCAGTCATTTACTATTCGAGTCTCAGATAAACACATCTCAAATACTCAGTTTAACAGTTTTACCCTTAAGCGGTATCAACAACATGTGATGAATCAAATTAGAAGTATTAAGACGGAGATATCATACACAGATATAGTATCATGACTGAGAACATGTGTAAATAAGGTGTATAATTCAGAAACAACAAGAATAGCCCTATCAAGTCTCAAACAGTTAGCACATAGCCTAGACATGATGTCAAACATGATTCGCAGTTCAAATAATCAAACAAGTAGGGGGAACGCGGGGATAACATGATATGATAGCAAAACAAGCTCGGTAATAGCCTAAAGGCCTCCCCAAACCATGAACACACGCACACACGCCCGTCACCTAGTGCGTACGTCACCCCAATATCTTTCATACAACATAGTTCTCAAGGTTGAATACCCTCAAATCTAAGTTTAGATGTGTTACTTACCTCAAAACGTGCAAATCACAACTCGAACAAGCCCTTCCCACGCATATTAGCCTCTAAACAACTCGAATCAAGTCATAAACAACTTAATATCAACAAATAATGCCGTAGGAAACAACTTCAAACAATAAAGTTTTGATCTTTATCAAAATCTAAAAGTCAACCCAAAAAGTCAACCTCGGGCTTGCACGTCGGAACCCGACAAAATTACAAATTTTGAACACTCATTCGATTATGAGTCCAACCATACCAAAATTATCCAATTCCGATTCAAACCTTCATTTTTCATTTTTGAAATGTTTCCACAAAATACCCCATTTCTTCACTTTAATTCACTAATTAGATGCTTAAAACAAAGATGGAATCATGAATAACAAATCTGAGTCAAAAACACTTACCCCGATCCATATCTTGAAAATCCCCTCAAATATCGCCCAAAACCGAGCTCTAGAACTCGAAATATGAAACAATACTCTAACCCTCAATTTGGGTTTTTACATCTGCTGCCCAGATGGACCTCTTCGCGAACACAAAAATTCCTTGCATTCGCGAAGCACAACTGATACCAGCTGACAAAACCTCCTACGTGAACGGCGATGCCTCACAGTGCTAAGCCTACGCGAACGTGTCTCCCCGGCCACGAACGTGAAGGCTTAAGGCGTGGTGTCCAACTCGGCCTCACCCTTCTACGCGAACCCTTCACTCCACTCGCGATCGCGATGCGCAGCCCCTCCTAACCTTCGCGAATGCGTTGCCTTCTTCACGAACGTGAAGAACAAAACCACCTGCCACCTAGTAACACTACACAAATGCGACCACTATGTCGCGATTGCGATGAAGAGTACACCAAATATCAGATCAGCAGTTCCTTAAGACCAAAATGAATCTGAACTTCGTCCGAATCACACACGAGGTCCTAGGACCCCGTCCAAACATACCAATATGTCCTCAAACATGATACGAACTTAGTCGAAGACTCAAATCACATAAAAAAAATATCAAAATCACGAATCGCACCCCAATTCAAGTGTAATGAACTAATGAACTTCCAACTTCTAAAACCAATGCCGAATCAGACCAAACCAATTCTGATTGACCTCAAATTTTGCACACACGTCATATATGACACAACAGACCTATTCCAACTTCCGAGACCAAAATCCGAACCAGATATCAATAAAGTCAACTCTCGATCAAACCTCTCAAACTTCTAAGCCTTCAACTTTCCAACTTTCGCCAATTCAAGTTGAAACGACCTACGGACCTCCAAATCGATATCTGGACATATGCCCAAGTCCAAAATCGCCATACGATGATATTGGAACCCTTGAAACTCCATTCCATAGTCGTCTACATAAAAATCAAACCCCGGTCAACTCTTTCAACTTAAGCCTTCAACCTTGGGACTAAGTTTTCCAATTCACTCTGAAACCTCCCCGGAACCAATCCAACCATCCCAGAAAGTCATATAACTACAAATAAGCATAGAAGAAGCAATAAATGGGGGAAATGGTTACAATACATAAAACAACCGGCCAAGTCGTTACATTCTCCCCCTCTTACTATGAAACGCGTACCTAAAATGTAACTACCCAACCAGTCATTTTGTGTATTTGAGCCCCGTTTTTCCTTTTGATGCTTCACACATGTGTATTTTTGATTTTATAACTTGCGGGATTGGTTAGTTTCGTTCCGGGAAAGTTTTGAGTTGAGTTTGACCCTTTGGTTCTTGGTTTAGAAGCCTAAGTTGGAAATATTGATCTAAGTTTGATTTTTGTGAAAACGACCCCGGAACGGTATCTTGATGGATCCGTTAGGTTCGTATCATGAATTTGGACTTGAGCCTATGTCTGAAGTCAAACGAAGGTCCCTAGGTTGATTTGGCTTATTTCGCCCAAAGTTGGCAATTTGAAGTTTAGAAGTTTCCCCAAGTTTGACCGTAGGTTGACTTTTTGGCTATTAGGTTCGGAATTATGTTATGGGACTTGGAATAGGTCCTTTTTTCTATTTATAACTTGTCTGCAAAATTTGATGTTATTTGGAGTTGGTTTGATAGGATTTAGATGCTAAGTTGCAATTCTAGAAGTTCTTGAGTTTTCTTTTGAAATTCATTTGTTTGGATGCCCGATTCATAGTTTTAGATGTTATTTTTGTATTTTAATCACACGATCGAGTTCGTGTGATGATTTTAACTTGCGTGGATGTTTGGATTGGAGCCCCGAGGGCTCAGGTGAGTTTCGGACGTGTTTCAGAATAGTTTTGGACTGAATCATGAATGCTGGTGTACTGAAGCCTCAGGTGTCGCAATTGCGAACACTGCATCAAAAATTGCGATCTTACTAAGGGGTCTCAGGTGTCGTATTTGCGGTGCCTGGATCGCAATTGCGAAGTAGCACTTGGGCTGGGTAGTATCGCATTTGTAATGATTTTGCCGCATTTGCAATGGGGACAGACTTCGCAAATGCGAAGCCAATGTCGCATTTGCCACTTCCACCTTAGGCTTTCAGTAGCCGCAATTGCGAAATTTTCTTCGCAATTGCGAACCCTGTGTCGCAATTGCGACTTCTGCAACTGAATAAAGGGTTGGAAAGTCGGGATTTCATCTCATTTTCTCTCATTTTAGAACCCTGGCTCTATATGAGGCGATTTGGAGAGGGGGATCTTCACCTACCATCATTGGGTAAGTAGTTGTAATCAATTTCCAACTATATATCATGATTATATATGAGATTTAACATCAAATTTATGAGAATCAAAGTGAAAATTTGGAAATTTTTGTCTAAAATAAAAATGAAAACTTGATATTTGAGAGCCGAATTGGACTTGGATTTGAAAATAAAATACATATATAAACTCGTGGGGTTATGGGTAGTCAAGATCTACCCTTGGACTGGGTTTTTGACCGAGCGAGGCCCGGGTTGACTTTTGTTGACTTGGGAGAATTGTGTAAATATTATAGCTTTATCTATCGTAATTGGCTTCTCTTGCATTGTTTGATGATATTAAGTCGTTTTTAGTTAGATTTGAGTCGTGTAGCGGCAAATTATAGGGGAAAAGCTATTTTTAAGGGTTGATTTAGCCTAGTTGAGGTACGTATCTTGCCTAAGTTTGTGTGGGGGAACTACCACTTAGGATTTGAGTTGATTGTGTTATTGGAATTATGTGGACTACGTGTACACGAGGTGACGAGTGTGTACATGGGATTGTATGTGGTATTTTGACCGGTTTAGACTCTTAGGCTTCTTCGATGCATTTAATTTAAACTTTCATAACATGTTACATCTTCCATTGTTAAATTTACTCTCAAATGCTCTATATTTGATGTTGTTAGCACATGTTCTATCTTTTATTGTCAAGTTTGCTCTTATATGCTTTAGTTGAAGAGGTTACCTCTCTTATTGTCTTGTTACCTCTTTTATTGTTGAATTATTCTTGTTTGAAGTTGTTGATTACTAAGATATCTTCCCTCGTTAAGTATTTCGCATTCGTTTTATTATTATTGAGCTTCTTGTTCTCATCGTGGTTGAGCCTTGGGCTATATGTTGTGGTAACATTGGGATTGTTGATTTTTTGCAATTGTTGTGGCATATGGGCATGTGTGGTGGGAGTTGATTATTATGTTGTGATATTGATACGCATGTGGTGGTATAAGGATAGGAGTTGATATGCATTAGGTGAGATAAAGTGGAATTTATACACGTGTTGCTAGTAAGGGAATTACTTGAAGCCATGTAGTACAATAAGGGGGCTAAAACACGTGTAGCTATTTCAGGAAAAAGGTTTTTAGAATAAATGCAAGGGTCATGAGGTGATATAAGGAAGATTGTGATTTTGACTTGTCAAATGAGACCATAAGGTGTGGTACCTCGGTGATTCTTATTGTACATTCTATGTTTAAAAATGCTTGTTGGTTGAACAATTTTTTTGTTATCTCTTCATTTATCTTACTTGTATTTGTCCATATTTGATTACTTGTTATTCTTATCATGTGTTCACTCCTTGTTGCCTTTATTGCCTCAAATTTCGTTGTTAGCCTACATTATTGCATTGCTTTATTGTCATTCATTTTCTCGCTTTCCGATATCATACTTGGTTCAGTTTTCTCGTCCTAGTACGTGTCTTGACCTGGCATCGTTAATACTCTACTGAGGTTAGGCTTGATACTTACTGGGTACTGTTATGGTGTACTTGTGCTACGCTTCTGCATATTTTGGTGCAGATCCAAGTACATCCGCTCATGCCGGACGCTAGTGATTGATCAATTATTTTGGAGAATTTAAGGTACACCTGCTTGACATTCGCATGCCTCGAAGTCACCTTCTGCTTTTAGTTGTATTATTGTAACAACCCAACTGGTCGGTTTGAGCATTTGCATTTCGTCCAGCTATTTGAAGTCTTGAGTAGCTTCTTATGATGTATTATGACTTGTGTGAATCGTCAGTTTTGGTTTTAAGGTGATTCGAGATTGATTTGGAAGAATGATTCTCAACTAGGAAGCTTTAAGTTGGAAGAGTTGACCAAGTTTGACTTTTGTGTATTTGACCTCAGATCAAAGTTTTGATGGGTCCGTTAGGTTTGGATAGTAATTTTGGACTTGGGCGTATGCTCGAATTTGCATTTGGATGTTTCTAAAAGGTTTTGGCGCTAATTGGTGAAAGTTGGCAATTTGAAGGTTTGGAATATTCTCTGACTGGGAGTTGACTTTGATGATATCGGGTTCAGATTGTTGTTCTAGGAGGTTAAATAGGTTTGATTATGTCTTTTCAAACTTGTATGCAAAATTTGGGTTCATTCCGGATTGGTTAGGCTTGAATCGGATGCTTGGTTCGAAGTTTGAAGTTTATGAACTTACGAGATTGATCTTGATCGACGATTCGTGGTTTTGATGTTATTACATGTGATTTGAGGCCTCGAGTAGGTCCTTATTATATTTTGGGACTTGTTGGCAAGTTTGGACGGGTTTTCGAGAGGCTCGGGTGAGTTTTGGAATAGTTTCAGACCATTTCTAGACCCTTTTTAGTTGCTAATTTTTGGCTATATGGGTGTGAATCGCGATCACGGACCTTTGGGTTGCGTTCGCAAAGAGCAATTGATGTTGTTTGGGCCTTGTGAATCGAGATCACGGAAGCCTTTCTTGCGATCACTTAGAAGAATTTCTATTGTCACATGACTGATTTTAGAAGCTTATATCTTGCAATCTATAAGAAATTTGGAGATGATCCAAAAATGAAAGTTATACTCCTTTGTGTCTAATTTTTGGAATATTAAACTATTTTTCATTTGAAGTTTTGTACAAAAATTTATGGCCATTTATATTAGAGGTTATCTGCAAGAGTTGGGCAAGCTTGTTGGAGTTAGTTCATTGTGATCACAGGGACATGAACGTGATCGCGAAGGGTAGAAATTGTGCTAGAATTCTTTTGAATCGCGATCGTGGTCTCCAACCCGGTCGAATATTTTTACTCAGCACATCTACTGTTAGAGGATGTGTCATCGGTTAAAGTTGATCTTATTCGTGTCTGTTGGTTCCATGTATGGCTCTTCTATGCTACGGTGGGTTGTGATCGGTTGGGTATTTGCACACATGATGTGTTCTATCTGGGTCTTGTTGCAAAATTTGAGCGAGATGATTCTTGGGGTGTTGAATGGTTGATTGAGCCTTGGTTTTGGTCTTTCCGGGTTGTGGTATATTGTGCTATTCGTTTCTCCATGGTTATGGTCATGCACTTCATGTATTTGATGTTGATTTGCGTATAGTTATTGATTTTAAGCATTATGACTCGAGGTATTTCATGTGGACCGGTGTTTGGATTGGGTCATACATTGCGGCGGAGTTATGTTCGGATATGATCTTTTGTGTTGATTTCATGTGTTTTGGTTCTCCTTTTGGGTGATGGGTTCCTAGCATTGCACTTGTGGTGGTATATGTCGAGCTTGCGGGACGATTCTCTTATTGGTGTCATTTTTCATTTTTGGGTACATTTGAGTTGTTCCTTATTGGTGCGTGGATCACACGGTTTGTGGCTCTAGGTAGTATTGGTTTGACATGTCAGTAGAGCAGCTTGTATTTGATGAGACGAGGTCATTGGACCTGGAATGAGTGTATCAGATTTGATTACAGTATAATTTGACGGATATATAGGATGTCAACTTATAATTTGGTAATGGATCTTATCAAGCGAGAGATCTCCATGACTTGTTGATATGATGAGTGGTTATTGTTGCACTCTATTTTGCACTAGTCAAAATAAGGTTCAACCTGTGATTTCTCTGTTGTTGATAAAAGAGAGTCGCTCCCTAATATTTAAAGGTATACTAGGGTACCTATTTAATTATTAAGTCATATTTTTTATTAGTTTGCTAACGGGTGAGAATATGGGTAAGAGTTCTTGTTCTTCTAAGGGGAAGGTGTTAGGCACCCCTTAAAATCTACCTGAGCTAGCTCCATAGGACTTAGACTAGGTTCATAATCAATTATTTATACTATGCCTTAACTAGTATTTCAAAGATATGGCTTACCGTATATTAGGACATAATTCTTATAAATGGTGGGTGTAGTTTAAAAAGGGTATGAACTTATAGAGGAAAATAGCATTAGTGCGTATATACTTGAAAATGACTTTTGAAAAAAAAGATATAGGATGTTTGTACCTAAGAAAGTATGTGAAAGGGGGACTAAATTAAACACTTGTCCTAAAGCATGAGTAGGCCTAAATATACCTTGATCTTTTTAGACTTGAAGAAAAATCATTTTTGAAAATCCTTTTGGGGGATGACACTTCATATTTTCGAAATAATTTGATTATCTTTTGTAGACAAAACTTGCATTTCTGATATGATTTTCCTTTTGAAAGTGGGGTTGCCGTTTTTACAAAGTTTTGGGCTTCAAAATCTTTAAAACAAGAAGGTGAGCGAAAACATAGTAAAGATATAAACAAATTGTAATTAGCGAATAGGAGATTAGTTACTAACTAATTCTTTTTAATTGTATGTTATTTAGGGCTTGCCTAAGTTTTACATTACTAAAGGTATACAAAAAAAAGCATGCAATCCAATATATAAGTGTTTTATACATGTGAGATAAAGACAGCAACAAAAGATGCGACAAAGTGCAACTAGCTAGTAAATTACAACAACGAAGCAGTAAATGACAAAGGAGTTTAGAGAAAGAGGAATGGACTCTGGTATTTGGGCGTCAAAGAGGCAAGCCCAGTAGTAAAAGATGCGGCTACAACTGACTTAAGACTTCAAGAAAAATGCAGCAGCGCTGGGCTTGGGCCTGAGTTCCTTAGGAACTCAGTAGGCCCAAATAGATGTACATGTTAAAAAAAAAAGGTCATTAGATACAGATTATGCATGTTCAATTATGTATAAAGCATATAAATAAATGATTGGAGCAGAAACATTGTTCTAGACGAAATTTGCCACTACCTTCTTTGTGACGGCCTTGTAAGTAGACGCCTCGACCCATTTAGTAAAATAGTCTATAGCTACCAAGATGAACCGATGTCTATTTGATGCTGCAGGCTCTATAGGTCCAATCACGTCCATGCCCTAGGTGGAAAATCGCTAGGGTGAACCCATTACATTTAACTCATTTGGCGGAACCCGTATGAAATCTCCGTGGATTTGACACTGGTGAAACTTCTGTACGTAGCGGATACTGTCGCTTTCCATAGTCATCCAAAAGTATCCAGCTCTCAAGATCTTCTTGGCTAATGTGAACCCATTCATGTGGGGTCCGCATGTTCCTGCATGTATTTCCTCCAATAGTCTGGTTGCCTCGGCAGCATCTGCACATCTCAACAAACCTAAATCAGGGGTCCTCCTATACAGGACTTCCCCCATGAGGAAAAAGTGGCATGCCAGCCTCTTGAGGGCTCGCTTTTGACTATTAGTAGCATTCTCCGGGTACTCTTTGGTTGCGAGGAATTTCTTGATGTCGTTATACCATGGTCTACCATCTGGTTTTTCATCTACATGGAAGCAATAGGCATGTTGATTCTTGATCTCTACCTTGATACGGTCGATGTAGTTCTTGTCTGGATGCTGAATAATAGATTATAGGGTTGCAAGGGCATTGGCGAACTCGTTCTGAATCCTGGGGACGTGTTTTAACTCAATCTTCGTGAACTTCTTGCATAGCTCCTTCGTGCAATTCTGGTATAGAAGTATCTTGGCATTCTTGGTGGACCATTCTCCTTGGACTTGATGTATCAATAGATCGGAATCCCCTATGACCAAAAGTTCTTTGACGTTCATGTAGACTGCCATTCTGATCCCAAGGATGCACTCTTCGTATTGTGTGATATTATTGGTACAAGAGAATCTTATCTTTGCAGATGCTGGATAGTGCTGTCCAGATTCCGAAATAAGGACTGCCCCAATTCCGACTCCTTTGAAGTTTTCTGCTCCATCAAAAAACATTCTTCATCCAGGATACGATTCTGCAATATCTTCTGCAGCAAATAACACTTCTTCATCAAGAAAATACGTAGTAAGTGGTTAGTAATCCCCATCTACAGGATTCTCTGTGAGGTGGTCGGCTAAAGCTTGTCCTTTGATAGCCTTTTGAGTTATGTACACTGTCAAATTCGCTGAGGAGAATTCGCGGGTCCAGCCGAGATATCAAATGTGTAGTGTATGCTGACATATAATGCCTTAGTTTCTGGGCAATCCAAGTCAGGACGCAACAAGTGCGTTCTATCAAAGTATACTTGGCCTCGCACTGCTTGAACTTCTTACTTAAATAGTAGATGGGGTGCTCCTTTTTCCTAGTTTCGTCATGCTATCCCAACACACAACCGAAGGCGTTATCCAAGACTGACAAATATAGTAGCAATGGCTTCCCGGGTTCAGGGGCAATCAGCACTAGCAGATTTGATAGATATTCTTTATTTCTATCGAAGGCTTTATGGCACTCTTCTGTCCATTTTGCGGTAGTATTCTTCTTCAGCAACTTGAAAATGGGTTCAGAGATTACCGTGGATTGGGCTATGAAGCGACTGATGCAATTCAATCTACCCAGGAAACTCATTACATCTTTCTTGCTCTTTGGTGGTGGCAATTCCTGAATGGCCTTGATTTTTGATGGGTCCAATTCTATCCACTTCCTGCTTACAATGAAGCCCAACAGGTTTCCGGTGGGGACTCTGAACGCACACTTTGTCGGGTTTAATTTCAAACTGTACCTTCGCAGGCGTTCGAAAAATTTCCTCAAATCGTCCAAATGCTTTGAACTTTTTCAAGACTTTATGATGACTTCATCCACTTACACTTCAATCTCCTTATGAATCAAGTCGTGAAAAAGGGTCGTCATGGCCCTTATCTAGGTGGCGCTGGTGCACCGTGCATCAAGATTTGGTGATATATAGCGAAACAATCCACAAGCGACTGTAGTTCATGTTTCGCATAGTTGTCGATGAGGATGTGGATATTCGACAGAGGAAAGTCGTCCTTTGGACTGGCTTTGTTGAGGTCTCGATAATCCACGCATATTCTAATCTTTCCGTCTTTCTTGGGTACTAGGATGATGTTGCCAACTAACTGGGATAATTGGTGACCCTTACCACATTCGCTTCTATCTGCTTGGTCACTTCTTCCTTTATCCTCAGACTTAAATCAGGTTTAAATTTCTTGGGTTTCTGCTTGACCGGCGGTCTGGTAGGATTAGTGGCAGTTGATGCGAGAGAATGTCAGTACTTAATCATGGCATGTCATCATACGACCATGCGAAGACATTAACGTACTGTCGGAGGAGCTCGACCAGTTTTCCTTCGGCTCGGCTTCTAGATGAATGCTTATTCTGGTTTCCTTCACGTCTTCTTCTTTTTTGAGGTTGATCACTCTTGTTTCTTTGAGGTTGGGCTTTTTTTTGACTCTCCAACTACTCGATCTCATGCAGGAGATTGTCTGGCATCATACTCTCGTCATACTCCTCATAATCTGGGTCGTCGCGCTCGACGGTTTTGTTACATGAAACAATTGCGGGACGCGGGTTTTTAGCATTTTCATTACTAAAAATAAAAGCTAAGTATAGATGAAGTGGTAAATAAAGTTGCAATATTTGAGAAAATTATTCTTTTTATTTCATCAAAAGAGGAACATCATAAGTGTTCAAAAGAGGCTAATGACAAAAGGGTACATGTACGGTGCATGCCTCAATTAACCGGGCACTTTTCAAAAGAAAACTTTTATAGTTCCATTCTATCAAGGCTACCCACGAACCAAAGATGGATTGGCAGTTCAATTCCGCAGCTCTTCCTCTAGTTCGGCATCCCTGATAGTCGGTGTCTTGATGCCAGTCCCTTCACAACATTCTTCAATCATATTCACGAACAACTTTCCCATCCCGTCGATGATATCATCTTCTAGAACTGAACTCTGACCTGAACTTGAAACATGCTCTGGCACAAAAACCTTTTTCTTGGAGCTAACCATATGAGCTTTCCCCTCCAGAGGATGATATCCTATGCCGGCTCTTCTTTTCTGCCCGTTAGGTTCAATTGGCTCTGTGATCCCGTCCGACCTAGCTCCCAGCCCTATTCCTGGCATGTATCCATATTTCATCATCTCCCTCATAGCCATCTTGGATCTATACGGTGACTGCATTCCCAGATTTTGTTCAGTCTTTTCCATTTCGGTAGTCTGCATGATTTCTACTGCATGAAAAGCAACTCCGTCTAGCCCTTCAATGAATGGAACATAATGCTCCAAATAAGCGGAGTGACCCCACTCACCGTGGACCACGATCTCTTGACATCCCCACTTAAATTTCATGCATTGGTGTAAAGTGGATGGGACAGCTCTTGCCATATGTATCTAGGGTCTTCTCAGCTGCAAGTTGTAGGAATAAGAGATGTCCATTACTTGAAATAATATAGGAAATTCGACTAGCCCGATCTGCAAGGCCAAATAAATTTCTCCGGCAACATCCTTTTGCGAACTGTCAAAGGCTCTCACCTTCACGTGGCTTTCCTTGTCTTCCCTCAAATGAATTCCTAACTCCCGTATGGTGGAGAGCGGACAAATGTTGACTCCTGACCCTCCATCGACCAATACTTGGGACACCACTTTGTCCCCAAATTTGACAGTGATATGGAGAGCTTTGTTGTGACTTGCGCCTTTGATAGGAAGTTCATCTCTTCTGAATGTGATCATATTTGCTTCGGCTATTTTTCAAATTGTTGTGGCTAACGCCTCACTGGTGGTGTTACTTGGTACACTTACCCCACATAGTACTTTCAATAGGGCATCCTTATGATTGTCGGAGCTCATCAACAAATCCATGATTGATATTCTGTGCTTGAGATTTCTTTAGCTGCTCCTCCACGAAATGGTCTTTGTTCGATAATTTTTTCTAGAACTCAACGGCTTCTGGGTATCTTATGTTCCTTCTTTGAATTTTCTCTCTTCCCAAGTTCCCTCGATCGATATCTTCAGGAGCGTAGCATCTCCAAGACCTAGTCATACCATGGGCTGTGGCAGAGTATGTCATTTTGGCATTTCTCTTTTGCTGTTACGTCCATGGGACAATTTTGTATTCCCGACTTCCTTCATCTTCTGTAGAAACATAAGGTAGTTGCTGATAAGTTTGAACACTCACTGTAGGTCTCACTTGTACTGTAATCATTGGAGCCCTTTGAGGAGGGATTTTGGCGGCTTCTGCATTTTCTATAGTGACAATCGTTCTCTTTAGGTCATACTCTTCTTCCAATGTGATCATGTTGACTTCTTGGTTTCAGTGATTTGGCAGCGGATTGTGATTCATATTAGGCAGAACCAGAGTGCACTGAAGGGCCCGCTCTTGATCAGTGTTTCAATCTCATTTTTCAGCTTAAAACAATCTTCAGTATCATGCCCAGGCATGTTGGAATGGTAGACACATCTTTTAGTTGCATCAAAATATTTGGAGGGATATTCAGGAACCCTTCCTTCCACTGGATGTATCAATCCTTCTCTTCTCAATCTTTCGAACAATGGGGCCAAAGGCTCAGCAATCAGAGTATAATTTCTAGGACCCCTCTCTTCAAAGTTAGGACAAGGGCGTGGTGCATAAGCGGGTCGGTTTTGGTGAGTAGTGGTTTGGACAAGAGCATATGGTCATTGTGGGTTTGGGTTGTTGTTGGATCGAGGAGGATTGTGTCATGGTTAAGGATGATAATATGGTTGGGTGCTACAAACTGGAGCATAGGTGGGCAGTGGTGAATGATTGTTTGGGAAATAGGAAGTGTTTCTGTGATGTGGGTTGGATTGATAGTAAGGGACGACTACTGAGACCTCCTTTTTCTTCTTCTTTCCGCTACCGATTGACCCTGATTGGATGGCCTTACTGGCCGCTTATAGTGCTGCCATGGATTGTACTTTACCGGATTTTATACCCTCCTCTAAGAAATCTTCCATCTTGTCCAGCTCAAGGAATTTCTGTCCCATCATTCCCATCATCTTTTCGAAGTATATCCCTTCCTGGGCTCTGATGAAATACTTGGTTAATTCATTGTTGTCCAGCGGAGGTTGTACCCTGGCAGCCTCTGACCTCCACCGACGTGCATATTCTTGGAATGACTCGGATGGTTTTTTCTGCAGGTTCACCAGCGCGAGTCGATCGGGGGTGATTTCTGTGTTGAGTCGAAAGCGATTCATGAAGTCCTCTACCATATCTTGCCAAGTTCTCCAATTTCACGGATCCTGTCGAGTATACCAGGCGAGTGCTTCTCCCGTCAGGCTCCTTATAAATAATTTCCTCCTTAGCTTCTCATTCATTCCTACTTCGACTAACTTGTTACAATATGCCCTGGATCACCGTCCCATCGAAGATATCAAACTTTGGAGCTTTATACCCTGCTGGCATATCCACATCCGGATAAATATACAAAACCTCATAGTCCAAACTTTCACTTCCTCGGGCGACTTGGAGGTTCTTCATTTGCTTTCTTAAGATTGGCAATTGCTCAGATACTGACTCCTCTTCCTTACACCTGGCTTCCCTTTCCATTTGGGCATATTGGTCAATCTCATAACGCACCCTGACCGTGACAGGCATTGCAAAGATAGGTTCAGAAATGGCATATACAGAGGGAACATACCTCTCATGGGCGGCGGCATGTGCCACAGGTATATGCTGGTTAGTGGTAAAAGTGACTTCGTTATGAGGAGGGGTATGAGTTGCATTGGTGGTGATAGGCGGGTTATGTGGGGTTTGAACGTACTGTGGTACGTAGGGAGTGTGGATAGGGGGATTTGGTGGGTTTGCGGGGGTCACTGGAGGTATGACTTGAGTGGTGGGAAGTGAAGTTGGGGTGTTGTTGTCACGGCCAGATGCGCGTTAGTTCCGTGATATGTTATACTTCCTCCGTTAAAGACTCCATTTCCTGGGCCATCCTTGCCACATGTTCATCATTCCTGGTATCGTCCTTCTCCCCCGATCGCCCAGGGCTGTCGGCTATGACCGGAGCATGTTCTGTCGGGTTTTTGTAGCTGACATCTTTCCCTTTGATCTTAGATTGTACGGTGGTTCCGCCAGTTTCGGTCGACACAAACCAACTTTTTTTTTCGGGGCTAATAATAAAACAAAAGAAAAATCAGAAGAAAGAAAAACAAAAAGGAACAAGAGTTAGTTTCTTCATTTATATAAGCAAGAAATCACACAGAGCAATTAATTCATGCAGTAAAGCTAGCGCGTTTCCTAGAATTTGTGGGAGCCTCTCATTGTCGGAGGTAGGCCTAAATCGCAGATATTTGATAGACATTTAGACTTGACACATTTAGATCCGAAACAATTTTGTTTTCATTGATAATTTGAACTAATATAAGTAGGAACAAAGATTACATCACTGTTTCACAGAACTGCATGGGCTTGGACAACTTGCCCTTTTGGAAAGTAAAAGAAAACTGGGAATAAGGGTACAAAGCAGGAAAGAAAGGGAAATTAACCAACTCTAATAACCATCCCCTGAGTCGTTTCCCATCTCCTCTTCTTCTTCAGGCTCTTCTTCCGGATCCTCCTCTAAGTCTTCTTCGAACTCCTCCTCATCATCATTGAACTCCGACCCCTCCTCCAGATCTTTTTCTTGCTCTGTGCTAAATTCTATTTGGATGCACTCCACTATCCGGTCATCGTCTTTAGCAGGTGCAACATATGATCGACGGATCCTGGGACCACTTGATGGTGCATCGAAGTAGTCACAAGGTAATGTGGCAGGATATTCATGGTAAATTTGCAAATCAGCCACTGCGTCTTCTAACCAGGCTATACCCTCTCTGATGGCTAGGCCAGCTCGTCTTCCTTGTTGATCCAGACATAATACTTAGGAGTGCACCATGAGTTTTGACCCACCGACATTATGACTAGGTCGTTCCACCTTCTTGGAGCCTTCTTATCCTGGGAATTGGAATCTGTCTGTTGTACTCATCCTCGTATAATGTTGTCCTTGTCCATAGAGGCACATCTTGGATCATCCCGAACTGTCTGAGAAGCCGCAGGGGTGAGTATGGTTGAATTCCTTCAAGTCCGATCAGCTCGATGAAGTATTTCTGAGGAGTCCTCAAGATTGCTCTTCCACCTAGCCATGATAGTTTCCAGTTGATCCATTCTCCACTCAGATTGGTCAGCATTTCCCTCCACTTTGCTTGCCCATGTGGGGAGACCCAATGTCTCATTCTCTCACTGTGGCTGCAGATCATATTGCCGAAGCCCACAAAGTAATCGATGGTGGCCTCTCGCTGGAAGAAATGTGCAGTAGCCCAGATCTGAAGCAGTAAGTTACAACCCTTAAAGAAATCATACCCTCGTGCACATGCGGACAAATCTCTCAGCATCTCAGCTAGCACCATCAGCACCAAAATAGCTTGAAGATTACCGTGGAAGGTTTCCAGAACCACAAGTAATAGGTTGATGTTGATCCTACCCCTTCTCTATAAAAAGACCAATAACCCTAATAGTGCCATTGAGAAAGTAATAGGCCTGAAACTCTCCCACGTCGCTTAGTCACATTGAAACTCTCCCGAATACCACTCGTAGATTTCACGATGCCCAAATCTGTTGAACTGTTGGTCAAGGCTCACCCATCCGTCCGTGATATTTCTGAGACCCCTACTGTTGGCCAGGCCCAAAGCATCCAAGAACCGGTAACCCGGCATAGTAACTGGCAATATCGGCTTCCTTCCGTTGAACGAAAGCTCCGTCAAACACATGACTTCCTCCAATGTCGGTACTAACTCACAGTCGGCAAATTTGAACACCACCTTAGCCGGATCACAAAACTCTATCAACAGGCGAGTGAGCACCCTGTCTACTCGGATGTTCAGGAAAGCGGTTAGTGCCCCCAGGTATGTCCAAACCTCAAACTCGTGACTTCCACTACTGCTTCAATTTATGTGGCAATCCTATTACCATGTTAATCTCGGGGATGTTTTGTTTGATTTCCATTTTTTTGAAGTGAGTAAAGAAAGGTGTTTGGTAAGTGTTTGGTTCAGATCTTTAAGTGTCTTGTTAGGTTCATTTGTCTTTCCACCGAAGTCATGTCGTTGGATGCATGACCCGTTGACATTAGGGTGGCTTTCCTAATTGTGTGTCGATGCCAAGGACCGATTCAACTAAGGTTTATGCAATATGCCCTATTTTTTGCTAGAGTAGAGTGTTTCCTACTTTTATTTGGACTGAAGGCTGCGAGAAGTTATGTGAGTTGACCTGACAAAGCCATTCTCTGAAACTAGAGAGTTTTGAAAAGAAGGTTCGGAGGGGTGTAAAAGACAACCCTCGCATGCCATTGTGTGTGATAGTGTACGGCCAAGATCGATTAGAAGAAATGTGATAACAGTATATATAAAGCAGTATAGACAATGGTGTAGCAGCAGTAAGCATGATAATAAGCATGAAGAGCAAATAAGGCAGGTAAGAACATAATTGTAATTTTATCTATAATTAAAGCAATGTACAAATAATCTCGATGCCAAATTAGTCTACGTCTGCTAAGTTTAGAACCTAAGTGTGAGTCCCCATCAGAGTTGCCATGTTGTTACACCCTATTTTGCACTAGTCAAAATAAGATTCAACTTGTGGTTTCTCTGTTGTTGATAAAAGAGAGTTGCCACCTAATATTTAAAGGTATACTAGCGTGCCTATTTAATTATTAAGTCATATTATTTTTTAGTCTACTAACTGGTAAGATTATGGGTAAGGGTTCTTGTTCTTCTAAGGGGAAGGTGTTAGGCCCCCCTTAAAATCTACCTGAGGTAGCTCCATAAGACTTAGACTAGGTTCAGAATCAATTATTTATACTATGACTTAACTATTGTTCTAAAGATATGGCTTACCGTATATTCGGACGTAATTCTTACAAAGGGTGGGTGTAGTTTAAAAAGGGTTTGAATTTATAGAGGAAAATAGCATTAGCGTGTATATACTTGAAAAGGACTTTTGAAAAATAAGATATAGGATGTTTGTGTTTAAGAAAGTATGTGAAAGGGGGACTAAATTAAACATTTGTTCCTAAAGCATGAGTAGGCCTAAATGTACCTTGATCTTTTTAGACTTGAAGAAAAACCATTTTTAAAAATCCTTTTGAGGGACGACACTTCATATTTCTGAAATAATTTGATTCCCTTTTGGAGACAAAACTTGTATTTCTGATCTTATTTTCCTTTTGAAAGTGGGGCTGCCATTTTCGCTAAGTTTTGGGCTTCAAAATCTTTAAGACAAGAAGGTGAACGAAAACAAAGTAAAGATATAAATAAATTGTAATTAGCGAATGGGAGATTAGTTACTAACTAGTTCTTTTTAATCCTATATTATTTAGGGCTTGCCTAAGTTTTATATGACTTAAGGTATAAAATAAAGAAAGCAATCCAATATATAAGTATCGTATAGATGTGATATAAAGACAACAACAAAAGATGCGACAAAGTGCAACAAGGCAGTAAATTACAACAATGAAGCAGTAAATGACAAAGGAGTTTAGGGAGAGAGGATTGGACTCTGGTAGTTGGGCCTCAAAGAGGCAGGCCCAGCAGTAAAAGATATGGCTACGGTTGAATTCAGACTTCCAAAAAAATGTAGCAGTGTTGGGCTTGGGCTTGAGTTCCTTCGGAACTCAGCAGGCCCAAACAGATATACATGTTTTAAAAAAAGAAGGTCATTAGATACAGATTATGCATGTTCAATTATGTATGAAACATATAAACAAATGATTGGAGCAAAAATATAACAAACTATTAATACTCAAGTACCATGATAAACTTATACTAATGTGGTGGTTATACATGGCAAACTATTTACATTGAAAACCTTTCATTGTCATTAAGCACTAAACCCCTAAAGAACAACAAGTGTCAATGAATTAAGGTTTAAGGAGAGAGTTCTGCCCAAGGTCGATGCCCCCTTTGAATCCTCCGACACTTCAAAGTTCCCAAGGGACTCAAGGCCCAGGGTAATGCTTGTGCCCGGGAGAGCGGCCCCACCTAGAGTTAAACTCCACTCCCAAATGCCCCTAACCATTAACGACTCATTTTTACCTATGGGTTTAAGTGCTAATGAGTCTCTTTGAATGTAAACTAACTACCATAATACTTCCTACCACAGAAGGTTCAGATAAAACAGTTATAACTAACAACT
The DNA here is from genome assembly GCA_002018475.1 of Nicotiana obtusifolia. Taxonomy (NCBI): domain Eukaryota; kingdom Viridiplantae; phylum Streptophyta; class Magnoliopsida; order Solanales; family Solanaceae; genus Nicotiana; species Nicotiana obtusifolia. The sequence continues at coordinate 28,975 of MCJB01050242.1, forward strand.
TTTACTGATGTTATTAGAGGTACCAGAACATGATCAAAACTTTTAATAGGAATACAGATTTTCAGATTTAAAAAATGGAAATCCTAGAATGCTTAACAGGATCACAGATTACTAATCTTACTTCATTTTTGGAATTGAGGATAGAATCACGTCTCCATAGTATTAACCTTAGATAAATTATTATGTCAAAGCAACAACAACAATATATTCTCTTAGGATTTACAGACTAAGTTCAGTTCACCAGTAGGGAAAGAAAGGACCAAGTGCAATTTCAAGATAAAGTATAGGGACATGAGGTCATGCAGACAAACAGAGATACATATAACATTTAGGGTTAGATATACATAGATACTTTACATGAGGTTATAATATTATATAAGACAGGGTAAACTTGACAAAGTCAGCAATGTTATAACAGAGATTAAAGACAAGAGTAGTGCTATACCAAACAGGTTTAACTCAGCCATGTAACTGAGAGTTCCATCTAAACATGAGGCAGTTATGTTTAGCTTAACAACAATTACCATTCATCTACAATAACATAACTATGATCTATTTTCTGAAAAGGGATAACTTAATCTTAACATTGCATACACAGAAAGGTTATTGATATTCATAAGAGTTTAGATTAGTAAGGCTGTTTCATATATATGCAGCATCATTGAACATAAGACTATCATAATAACTCAGAAAACTACTTTCAAAGTTAACAAACACAGATATAGAGAAAGAGAGCACTTAAACACTTACACTTCTCATGCTTCAGTTAAATGGTGAAGGACATAAAAGTTATGAACCTTTAGGTTTATCCTAATTAGGATTATCAACAATAATCTCGACTACAATGCGGAAAACAGTGTGTAGGGATAGCGATCATAACATAAATGGAAACTATGAAATATGAGTAGACATAAGAAGTCATTAAGGCACATTAAGGAAACTTAATCATGTAAACTATTTGGATACAGAAATGAGAGTCATTAAGGTCACATAATAGCTTAATCAACACTGATGAGAGACATTCAAAGTATGATAGATGAACATAAGTTAACAACACACTATCATGAATTGGAGATGACATCTATACGCTAATTGTAAACATAATAAACGAACATAATTGACGAAATATAACAGCATGCTCATGATATTCAATTAAGACAATCAAAAGAGAAGAGGGTGAAGGTGTACTGACCTTCTCTAGGGAAGCAGATCAAATAAGAGTTTGTTTATTCATTTAGGATCCAAGAACTCAAAAAATTCAACCAATGAGTACCTCAGAGCAAAATCAGAATTGAATAAGAACTTAGCCATAACCGAAGAAGTTCTAAAATACCAGTATATTGATGTTTTGGTTTTGTTAGGTGTTCTTGGTGTTGTTTTCTCTGTTAGGTTGTTCGTGTTAGGTGAGAAAATTAAAGCCCTTATTTATTGTGCAACTTAAGGCTCTAGGATTTCAACAAATTCAAAACCGTGAGTGGAAGATGACGGATGGTAGATGATGTGAGCACGATTGAGTGAAATCGAAAAGAAATAGAGGGAAAAAAGTGTCGAGTTTACTTGAGCACGAGGAGGTCGACCGTTGAAGCCTTTGGACCAGCGGTTAAACCTTAATGTCCAGAGGTCTCTGCGTTTAACCTCTGCATCTTGAATACTCATGATGAACCTTCAGAAAGACTCGATGCATGCTCCGATTTTGGTAACTCACGAGAGAAATCAGATGATTGAGGTTTCATCATTTAGGTCTAGGGTTTCAAATTGGAGGTTTTGAATTTAATCAACGAAAAAGGAAACTGGATCGCTGGCCTCATAATCTAGGGATAAAGCAGACGAACCTGCAAGTTGGATTTGAAAGAACGAAGGTGAAATGGGTGCTTCAACTTTACTGGTCGTGTCTGGTGTGTCAGATTTGAAGAGCAAATAAGGAAAAAGCAACGGGATTTGAGGACGAAGAAGCAGGGAAGGACGATTTGGTGAAGGTTTTGTGACCTTGCACTGATTTGTGCAAGGTTTCATGACTGATAGGGTTTGAAGAGATAAGAGAAAAGAGAGAGGAAAGGGAAAGAGAGGTGGAAGGGGAGTGTGGTAAATGATTAGGGTTTGAGAGATTTTGCGGGGGGGGGGGGGGGGG
>MCJB01050242.1:46625-61048 GCA_002018475.1 Nicotiana obtusifolia
CCCCCCCAAATCCCAACTTTAATTCACATAAATTAGGTGTAATACTCAGTGGGTAAATAATATCTAACACCAAAATCAAGTAAGGATCACTTATCCCTTCAATTGTAATGAAAATCCCTCCAAATATTGCCCCTAGTCGAGCTCCACAACTCCCAAAATGAGAAAACAATCAAACCCTTTGAAATTTAACACTGATAGTGATCACGCATATGCAGACACTTAACCGCACCTTCAATGCCGCTTCTGTGGTCAATGGGCCGCTTCTGCGATCCCTTCCAACAGCAAGATCTACTGCATCTGCGGATCCTCCTCCCTTCCTATGAGTTCGCTTCTACGGACTCTTACCGCTCCTATTCAAGTGTATCTGCGCATCCCTGTCCGCACATGCGGACCCAGAATTCCCCATCCATACTATGCATCTGCAGTCAACCAGCTACTTTTGTAGCCTCGCACAAGCGGCCAATCCATCGTAGGTGCGAAAGCATCAGAACTCAAAAAATTCAGCGATTCCTCCAAGTCCATAAATGATCCGTCATCAATCCGAAACACACCCGAGGCTGTCAGGACCTAGTCCAATAAAACCAACTAATCCCGAAACATAGCGTGGATCTACTCGAGGCATCAAATCACATAAACCAACATCAAAATAATGAATAGCACCTCAATTCAAGCCTAAGAAAACTAATAAACATTCAACTTCCAAACTCGTTTCGAACCATATCAAATAAATTTAGAACAATCCCAGATTTTACATGCAAGTCCCAAATAACACAACAAACCTATCCTAACTCTTGAAATTAAAATCTAAACCTTATATCAACAAAGTCAACTCCCGGCCAAATCTATCAACCTTCCAAACCTTCAACTTCCCAACTTTCATTCAAAGCAACCAAATCAACCTACGGACCTTCAAATCAAATCCGAACATATGCTTGAGTCCAAAATTACTATCTGAAGCTATTAAGACCATAAAATCATTATTCTAAAGTGGTTTACACAAAATTCAAACTCCAGTAAACTCTCACAACTTGAGCATCCAACCTTGGGACCAAGTATCCCAATTCACTCCAAAACTTCTCCAAAATCAACCAACCACCCCGGCAAGTCTCATAATGTAATGACTCGGCTGGTCGTTTTGTGTATTATATCCTTGTTCCCATTTATCACTACCTTTATGCTCATTTGGGGTTATGTGACTTGTCGGGGTGGTTTCTTTTGTTGCGGGGATGGTTCAAAGAAATTTGGGATACTTAGTCTCATGTTTGAAAGCTTAAGTTGAAAGAGTTGACCGGAGTTTTGATTTTTATGTGGATGACTCCAAAATGGAGTTTTGATGGTTTTGATAGCTTTGTATGGTGATTTTGAATTTAGGAGTATGTCTGGATATTGATTTGGAGGTTTGTAGGTCGTTTTGGCTTGAATTAACGAAAGTTAGAAAGTAGAAGGTTTGGAAGGCTAAGAAGTTTGACTGAGAGTTGACTTTGATGATACTGAGCTCTGATTTTGGTTTCGGTAGTTGGAGTAGATCCGCTGTGTCATTTATGACTTTTGTGCAAAATTTGAGATCAATCAGAGTTGGTTTGATATAATTCGACATTGATTTTAGAAGTTGGAAGTTCATTAGTTTTAATAGGCTTGAATTGAGGTACGATTCATGAATTTGATATTTTTAATGTGAATTGAGGCTTTGACTATGTTTGTATCATGTTTAGGATGTGTTGGTATGTTTGGATGGGGTCCCGAGGGCTTCGGGTATGATTCAGATTGAAAGCGGATTGAGTTTTGGACTTAAGGAATTGCTCAAGCTTAAGGCTTCTGGTGTGATAGCACCCGCATGGATTTGGCTGCAGGTATAAGACCGTAGAAGTGGCCCTGGGGTCGCACAAGCAGTTTTGGCTAAAGCTGGGGTAGATGCGCAACTGCAAGGAAATATTCTGCACCTGCGAGCTCGCAGGTATGGGCAGCTGGGCGTAGAAACGGATTTGGTCAGGAGAGGCCGGAGTTGCAGAAGCGGAGGTTCTTCGCAGGTGCGGACGAACCAGGAGCGAAGGCAGGAGCACAAAAGCGGTCCCGCAGGTGTGCATGAGGGGCTAAATGTGAGCTTGGTTGGGCGTTAAGTGAATTCCCCAGAAGCGGACCCCTTGACCGCATAAGCAGAAAATATGGGTGCCGGTGCGGGTGCGATAGTGCTGGGCAGAATGTTAAAATGAAGGGTTTCATGATTTTCTTTCATTTTGGACTTGTGGAGCTCGTCTAGGGGCGATGTTTGAGAAGGTTTTGGCTGAAATTTAAAAGGTAAGTGAAGATTCATCACTTCTATTGATAAATAATGTTTACCCATTAATTTTTACACCTAGATTATGTTTGTTTGAGGTGAAATTTGGGAAATTTTGGACTATGTATTGGAGAGTGAGATTTGGGGAGTTGGGGGTTGATTTGTGCTTGGAATTGGATGATTTTGGTATGATTGGACTCGTTAATGAATGAGTATTCGGATTTTGTAAATAATACCGGGTTTTAAGGTATAGGACCAGGGTTGACTTTTTGGGTTGCATTTTTTATTTTGATTAAATACATTAGCTTTATCTTTTGGGATTGTTTCTTATAGATATTATTGATGGAATTAAGTTTTTTTGGCTAGATTGGAGTCGCGCGGAGGCCGATTCTCATAGCAAGGGCTTGTTGGAGCTTCGAGTTACACGCTTTGAGGTATGTAACATTTCTAGTCTTGGAATTGAGGGTATTCATCGCTCGAAAATGTGTTATTTGTGTTGTGTTGGGGTGATGCACATGCTAAGTGACGGGCGTGATGGCGTGGCACATGCTAAGTGACGGGCGTGTTGGCGTGCACCATGGTAATCATGATTGATTCTTTTGTTCTGTGTTGTTATCAAGTCTTGCTCTATCCCTGAAATCCTTACTTGTTAGAGTAATTTACTTATGTTTCATGTTAGAACCCATGTTTATGCTATGTGCTTATTCTGTTGAGACCTAGTGAGGTTATTTTTGTTGTTTTGAGTTATCTACTTCAATTGCAATTATGTACTCAGTCATGATCTTTCATTTGCATATTATATCTCAGTTTCTGTAATCATTTACTGTTACATAACATGTTATTGTTGTTTAGGCTAAGTAGTACGAGATTGTGAGTCCTTGAGACTTGAGAGATTGATGATTTAGGTGGGCCTGAAAGCCGGTTTGTGAGTGTTATTTTAGATCGGGCAGCACCCCATAGCAGGCCTTATTGGCTTATTTATTATTATGGATCGGGCTACACGCCGCAGAAAGCCTTATAGGCTTTATATTAGCGCTTGCGACTGATCCGCCCCTCTGAAGCCTGACACACCAGCTGTGAGCTCATGCTCAAGGATACACATACACACACACACACACACACATATATATATAGACACACACACACACACACACATATGCTTTTGGGATGGGCATTGATGCTTAGCACCCATACAGTAAGTGATTGTGTGTGGATTGTGTGGGCATTTTGCAGATAGATTGAGTACTCTAAGAGTGTGAGCATATGGGAATATCACGGTGAAATCATACCTTTGACATGCATATTCAACATGTAGTGATACGCTCAAATTACACTTATATAAATGGTGCAAGGCAGTCGATGTCAAATATAATAATATAACTAGGTTGGGGTCGAATCCCACAAGGAATAGGTGTGAAAAGGTTACTTGAATAGTGTGAAACTTGACTTAAGTCGTAGTTCTACTCCGTTAGTTTAAAAAGAGTTTTGTAATTGTGGATTGTCAAGAAAAGCTATTTTGTTAAGAGAATTTTGATTATTTGATTAAGAAACCAAGGTTGTGTCCCCATCAATGGAATGTAATGCTATCAATGTTAATATGATTTATTTATAATGGAAGGTCCTTTGACATGCAAATGATTCCTAAATGACTACCCAATATTTTTAAATAATTAGGTAGTATTTCCTCTTTATGATTTTCCAAAATATAAAATAGTTACAATTAAGAACAACCAATTTATGCCAAGTAGAACCCACTTATCCCTAAGCGATTCTATTAAACAAGGTTTAAAGCCTTGAGTTCTTGCTATTGAATTCTACCACACCCTAACCCACTTTTTCAAGTAAAGATAAAGTGAAATGGCAATAGTCAATATTTGCAACCATCAACCATAAATGAAGCATGAGAAATGAATAGAAATCAACTATATATATATATATATATATATATATATATATATACACTCAATGGTAAACACCCATTAAAATTGCACCCACTTAGGGTCCATACCTTAGTATTTAAAGTTAGCTGCTCATACTAGAATACAGGAACAAAGTAATAAAAAAAGTCATAAAGCTTACAAAGAGGATAAAGTCTTGGATTCTCTCTCAAAAGCTTCATAATGGTGTATTCAATGCTCTAAGTGTAGCCTCTTTTTCAGACCAGATGGTCCACAAAAACCCTAGTCATTCTATTTATAATGGTGCAAAAGTAATGGACAAAAAGTGCAAAAATGACCCTGCAGCTAAAGTCTACGACCGCAGAATGGGCCGTAGAACGCATTCGTGGTCCACACATCTCCCTTTTTCACCGTAGATCTGATCACAGAGTTTTCCAGTTGTTCATCGCATTTTGGTTGTGCGATCTGCACGTTGGTTTTGCGGCCGCATATCGTACCGCAAGATCATCTCCACAAGAAACCCTTTGCATTTGTGCAATCACTATACGGTCCGCATATGAATTGTGAGACCGCAAATTTGACTCTCAGATAATGGGGTGGTATGTTTCACTATGCGATAGGTCTGCGGTCCGCATATCACTTTTGCGATCACAGACTTGCTGCATTTCTACATTTCCATGGGTTTTTGTCATCTTTTTCCTATTATTTTTTCTTCAAGTCTGTTTTCCTAAAAAACACCAAAACTACATAAGAAATGACTTATAATGCTTTAAAAGATGAGCTAAAGTCTATGTAATTAGTATCAAAAGTGCTGCATTTCTACGGCACATCATGTAGGCATAGAGATTTACCATTCTTCATGCTAGCTATACTTGACATCTCGTTATCAGTGTTGGTCTTTAAATTGTGAACTTGAAAACATGTATAAATTTCTTTACTATGAACAATCTGATTATGGAAATTTCTCTGAGTTATTTATTGTCATTGTTACTATTACACATGTGTTGTCATTATTTTGATTCCGATTGTATCATTTTGAGCTCGTCACTACTTTCAGCCCAAGATTAGTTCTATTACTTATTGAGTACATGGAGTCGGTTTTACTCATACAACACTCTGCACTTTGTGTACAGATCAAGGTACATCTGGACAAGATGATTGCTAGATCCGTGCTAGTACCTGCCTAGTCGTAGCCTCCTCCTCTTCTTCAGACCACTGAACTGGAGCATCACCATCAACATCTGGCTTGGTCGACGGCACTGCCTCTTGAGGTTTTAGAAGTTTCCATAGCCCCTTGACACCTTCCACATCGACACCTGTACTTGTCTTCGAGAGGCTACCGAACCATTAGGAAACTTCACTTTCTTGTATTCTTGTCGTGCAGATTTGTTAATTCCAAAATCTGAACTTCTACTCTTCTATTCTCTCAATGATGGTGAGGTCACGTACGACTAGATAAAGAAGATGCCTAACAGTACCACCGGCTAAGGCCGCGAGAGACCGAGACCATGGTCGGGGCCGAGGTGCAGCTCATAGTACAACTAGAGCAGCACCTGTGGAGCCATTAGTTGCTCCAACTGAAGATCATATACTAGATGTTGTTGAGCCGGTTGGACCATCTCAAGAACCAATTGTGCCCATTATGATCCCAGGTCTTCAGGATCCCTTAGCCTAAATTTTGACTGTGTGTACGAGCCTGGCTCAAGCAAGCTCAATTCCAGCTGCACCAGCTACTTCACAGGCGGGGGAGGTGCTCAGACTCTCCTTGCCCATACTCCAGAGCAGTTAGCTCATGGACTCCAGACATTGGGGTATTACCATCCCAGTCGGTTGTTGCTGCTAGGGCCTATGTTGGCCCACATATGAGTGATGAGGAGCAAAAGAGACTAGAGCAATTTGGGAGGCTCAAGCCTCCAAAGTTCAGTGGGCCAAAGTCAGAGGATGCTTAGATTTTATAGACGCGTGCCAGCAGATCCTTCGCGCAGCGGGTATTTGGGAGAACAGTGAAGTTGCATTCACTACTTTTCAGCTAATTGGGGCGGTCTATAGATAGTGGGAGGCCTATGAGTTGAGCCAGGAAGCCGGCTCTGGACCACTTATGTGGCATGAGTTCTCAGTTCTCATTTTAGAGAAGTTTGTTCCACAGACTCGCATAGAGGAGTTGCATAGGCAGTTTGAGCAGCTACGCTAGGAGGGTGTGACAGTGACTCAGTATGAGATGAGGTATGTAGATCTGGCCCATCATGTAGTGTGGTTGGTTCCTACAGAGAGAGCGAGAGAGGGGGAGAGAGAGAGAGAGAGAGAGGATCAGGAGGTTCATTGATGGCTTCAAATATGGATTACGCTTCAGTTTAGCTTGAGAGGATGAGATAGATGTTATCTTTGACTAGGTGGTCAAGATTTCTAGGCGTTTAGAGTCGGTTTGCAGGCTTGAGCACGAGGAGCAGAAGGGCAAGAGGACTTGTGTTTTAGATGATTTCAGTGGTACCTTATCTAGAGGTCAGTCTCATCACAGCAGGGGTCGTTCTTATAGACCCGCTCAGATAGCTTGTTCGGTTCATCGTGGTGCATCAGCTAGTCATGGTGTATATAGTGCTCGTCCGCTTTAGTCATATTTTAATGCTTTCCCAGCTCAGAGTTCATCCCTTACTCATTCAAGGTTCATCTACATCAGGTTGTTCGGTGGCTATTCTAGTTCTTGGGGTCCGGTTCAATCCCCGTTGCCATCTTTGGATCGAGGTTGCTTCGAGTGTGGACAGTTGGAGCATGTGAGGAGGTATTGCCCCGTCTTATGGGAGGTGGAGTTAAGTAGAGAGGTCGGGATATGAGTTCTGCACCAGTTACATCACCACCCTCTCAGCCAGCTCGGGCTGGGACTCAAGCAATTCTAGGTCGCCCTGGGGGAGGTCGATCTGGTGGTGGTCAGGCTCGATGATATGATTTTCTCGCCAAGCCAAAGGCTGTTACTTCAAGATGCAGTGATCACAGGTATTGTTTCAGTGTTCCACAGGGATGCTACCATATTATTTGACCCTGGTTCCACTTATTCATATGTATTATCGTACTTTGCTCGCTAATTGGATATGCCCCGTGATTCATTAGTTATGTCTGTTCATGTAACTACACCGGTGGGTGATTCTATTATTGTGGACCGTGTGTATCAATTGTGTATGGTGACTATTGGGGGTTTGAAGATGAGAGTTGATCTTTTACTGCTTCGTATGGTTGATTTTGAGATGATTTTAGGCATCCATTAGTTGTCACCATGTCATGCTATTCTGGATTGTCACGCTATGACCGCGACATTAGCAATGCCGGGATTGTATAGGGTTGAGTGAACAGGTTCCTTAGATTATTTTCCCAGTAGAGTGATTTCAGACTTGAAGGGATGGTTGAGAAGGGATGCCTTTGTGAGGGATGTTGGTGCTGATACTCTTACTATTGAATCTATTCCGATAGTGCGAGACTTTTCGAATGTGTTTCCTGCAAACCTGCTGGGCATGCCACCCGACATGGACATTGATTTGATATTGACTTAGTGTTAAGCACTCAGTCCATCTCTATTCCTCCATATTGTATGACACCAACAGAGTTAAAGTGATTTATTGGGCCTAGTGTGTCACCTGGGGGTGCGTTGGTTCTGTTTGTGAAGAAGAATGATGGTACTATGTGGATGTGCATTGATTACAAGCAGTTGAACAAAGTTACTATTAGAACAAGTACCCACTATCGCACATTGATGACTTATTTGACCAACTTCAGGTAGATAGAGTGTTTTTGAAGATTTATTTGAGGTCTGGATATCAACAGTTGAAGATTCGAGATTTTGATATTCTAACAATGACATTCAGGATCTGCTATGGTCACAACGAGTTTTTTGTGATGTCTTTTAGGTTGACCGATGCCCTAAAAACATTTATGCATATGATGAACATTGTACTTTAGCCATATCTTGATTCATTTGTCATTCTGTTCATTGACGACATCTTGGTGTGCTCACGCAGCTAGGAGGATCATGAGCAGCATTTGAGGATTGTACTCTAAACGTTGAGGGAGAAGCAGCTTTATGCTAAATTCTCCAAGTGTGAGTTTTGGCTTGATTTTGGGGTGTTCTTGGGGCACGTGGTGTCCACTGAGGGGATCAAGGTAGATGTGAAGAAGATTGAGGCAGTTCAGAATTGGCCTAGACCATCTTCAGCAACTGAGATTTGGAGTTTTCTTTACTTGGCCAGATATTATCGTCGTTTCATGGAGGGTTTTATCGTCCATTACTGCACCTTTATCTAGATTGACCCAGAATTCAAGTGGTCTAACGAGTGTAGGGAGAGATTTCAGAAGCTCAAGACGGCCTTGACCACGCTCCAGTTCTAATTTTGCCTTCAGCATCGGGTTGTTATATGGTTTATTGTCATGCTCCTCGAATTGGCATTGGGTGTGTCTTAATGCAAGAGGGTTGGGCGATTGCATATGCTTCACGCTAGTTAAATCCCCATGAGAAGAACTACCCCATTCATGATCTTGAGTTGGCAGCGATTGTTCATGCATTAAAGATTTGGAGGCAATATCTTTACGGCGTGTCTTGTGAGGTATTCACGGATCATCGGAGGTGGTTGGAGTTGTTAAAAGACTATGAAATTTCCATTTTGTATCATCTCGGGACGGTCAATGTGGTGGCCAATGCCTTGAGTAGAAAGGCTGAGAGTACGGGTAGCTTTGCATATATTCTAGTTGGTAAGAGACTGCTAGCATCAGATGTTTAGGCTTTGGCCAATCAGTTCGTGAGGTTAGATGCTTTGGAGTCTAGCCGGGTTCTTGATTACATGGTTTCTCGGTCTTCTTTGTATGAACACATTAGAGATTGTCAGTATGATGGCCCCCATTTGCTTGTCCTTAAAGACACGATGCAGCATACTGATGCTAAGAAGGTTTCTATTGGAGTGGGGTGTTACGGATGCAAGGTCAGATTTGTGTGCCTAATGTGGATGGGTTGGTGAGGTGATTCTCGAGGAGGCCCACAGTCCGTGGTATTCCATTCACCCAGGTGCCGCCAAGATGTATCAGGGCTTGAGGTAACACTATTGGTGAAGAAGAATGAAGAAAGACATAGTGGAGTATGTGGCTCGATGTTTGAACTATCAGCAGGTGAAGTACTAACATCAAAGTCCAGGCAGTTTGCTTCAGAGACTTGAGATCCCTGAGTGTAAATGGGAGCATGTTACCATGGACTTCGTTGTTGGGCACCCACAGACTTTGAAGAAATTTGATGAAGTTTAGGTGATTGTGGACCGGCTGACTAAGTTCGCACATTTCATTCTAGTTGTGACCATCTATTCTTCAGAGAAAAGTCTCAGATCTATATCTGCGAGATTATTCGTCTTCATGGAGTGTCGTTGTCCATTATTTCTTATTGAGGCACGCAGTTCACATCACAATTTTGGAGAGCAGTGCAGCGAAAGTTGGGCACAGGGGTTGAGTTGAGTACAACGTTCCACCCCTAGATGGAAGGATAGTCCGAGCGCACAATTCGGATCTTGAAGGATATGCTATAGGCCTGTGTAATGGTATTTAGGGGTTCTTGGAATAAATTTCTACTACTTGCAGACCAATCGAGTATTCAGATGGATCCTTATGAGGCCTTATATTGGAGGCGGTATCGTTCTCCCGTTGGTTAGTTTGAGCCGGGAGAGGCTAGGTTGTTGGGTACTAAGGTTCGGGATGCCTTGGAGAAAGTCAAGTTGATTTAGGATCGGCTACGTACAATACAGTCTAAACATAAGAGTTACATGAATCTGAAGGTTCATGATGTTGCATATATGGTGGGAGAGAAGGTATTGCTCAGAGTTTCGTCCACGAAGGGTGTGATGAGGTTTGGGAAGAAGCGCAAGTTGAAACCTCGATATATTGGTCCTTTTGAGGTGCTTGAGAGGATTGGAGAGGTGGCCTACAAGCTTGCATTGCCACCTAGTCTATTGGGTGTTCACCTAGTGTTTCATGTTTCTATGATCCAGAAGTATAATGGTGATCCGTCTCATGTTTCGGACTTCAACACAGTTTGGTTAGATGGGGATTTAGCCGGTGGCCATTTTGGATGGACAGTTTCGAAGTTGAGATCAAAGACTATAGCTTCAGTGAAAGTTCAGTGGAGAGGCCAGCCAATCAAGGAAGCTACTTGGGGACTGAGCGGGAGATGCAAAGCAGATATCCACACCTATTTGAGACTTCAGATATGATTCTAAACCCGTTTGAGGACGAACGTCTATTAAAGAGGGGGAGAATATAACGACCAAGCTGGTCGTTTTGTGTATTGTAGCCCCGTTCCCTCATTTATCGCTTCTTCTATACTCATTTGGGGTTATGTTTTAGGATGTGTTGGTATGTTCGGATGGGTTCTCGGCGACCTCGGGTATGATTGAAATCAGATTGAGTTTTGGACTTAAGGAATTGCAGAAGCTTAAGGCTTTTGTTCTGATCGCACCTGTGTGGATTTGGCGGCAAGTGACAACAGAAGTGGCCCTGGGGTCGCAGAAGAGGTTTTGGCTGAAAGTGGGTAGATGCGCAGGTGCAAGGAAATATTCCGCACCTACAAACTTGCAGGTGCGGGTAGTTGGGCGTATAAGCGGATTTGGTCAGGAGAGGCCAAAATTGCAGAAGTGGAGGTTCTTCACAGGTACGGACGTGCATGAGCGAAGGCAGGACTACATAAGCGGTTCTGCATGTGCGCATGAGGGGCCTCATGTGAGTTTGGTGGCGTTAAGTGAATTCCACATAAGCGGACCCTTTGACTGCAGAAGCGGAAAATATGGGTGCAGGTGCGATTAGTACTGGGCAGAATGCTAAAGCGAAGGGTTTCACGATTTTCTCTCATTTTGGACATGTGGAGCTCGGCTAGGGGCACATAAAGCATGTTGACCCTATAGGCATGTTTTTTACCCTTTCATGCAAGTATTAGAATACCCCAGCCCCCTTTCATTAATCTCCCTATTATTCATCATTACAAATTATTACAGGCCCAAGTGACATAGTATAAACCTAAATATGGCTAGTTACAGGATGAAACAACTATAAGCCCAATAGGCTAAACACATGCCCAATGCAGAACAACCCAGGGATGTCCCCAGGCCTTCAATGGTCTTAATCTTCGCACAACAGCAAACCCATACACCACTTATCATAGCAACCTGAGTTCCATGCTCAAACCCAACATGTAGGGCCCAACACTAGGCTTAACGAATAATCGTACTTACCCAAACCATGCCAAAATCAGCCATACAGGTGACAAAATACTCATAGAATTTACTAAACAACTTAAACACTTAATTCTTAGAGTTGTAGCTAACAACAGATCTAGCCAAGATACATAAATAAAACAAGGTTGAATTGCAAGGCACACAAGGCACATATAAGGCAGGTTTATTCTTATAATAATAGAAACAAAGTTTAAGAGTGACATGATAGTAAATCATTCCACAAAGCTTCAAAATGAAGCATGATACAGAATCAACCTAGGGAACCTTAGATAAAGGTCTAGCATATTCAGGAGAGAAACAAAAAAAGCACCGCCATCACATGAAAGTGTCCATCATGAAAACCCGAAGGAGCAACGTAACAGAACAAACTCATGATCAACAATTGCTTAATGGAGCAGGGAAAACTCTAGCATGCTGAACATTAATCACAATATAAGAGACATGTCTATTTTCAGAAGCAAGATAGGCTAGTATTGGACCTGGCACTGGTTGGCTATACATGAGAGGAGAGGCTGGTTATGAAGTTAACCCTAAGGTCTCAAAAAATATTGAAGAGCACATGATTGCATACGTCGAACATACATTAGAACTTTTGGCATGGAAATACGCCTTAGCTAGTCAGTACAACATCAAGAATTTAGCAGGTTGGAAAGGAATGACTTAACAAGGTCCGAAACACACCCATTGATTGATCACAAAGATACAGAACCAGGAAAGGAACATGAACTAGTTCACAAGTAGCAATGAAAACATGTTTGGGTTGATAATATGATCAAGAGTTAACTCTAGGAAAGATATTAAGTTGCACATGAGTCACTCAACAAGAATTAGAATGGGTTCTAGGCATGACTCGATTTATTACAAAAGTACAGACGAAGGCAAGAAGCTAAACTCAGACTAAGCAATAGTGATAAGCATTCCAGCAGACAAATTAGAGCGAACAGACTAAAGAAAACAGAACCAAGGCAACAAATAGGTAAGTTCGATTACTAGAAGGTATAGAGCCTCAAGAATAGCTTCAGAGCAGACAATAGCATGCTGGTTCATAAAAGTCTCATAGACATAAATATGCAGAGCAGGAACTCAAACAAAAAGAAAATGAAATTGCAAGAGTCATAGGTACTTATCTATTTCAGATTAAAGAACAAGTAAACAAGAGGAATAATTCCAGCAACATTTCAATGTTAGAGAAAAACGAATAGTAGAATCCAGGAGTCTCAGTGCGTCAAAGTTCTCAAGGATTTCGAATAAACCCCGGGCAATGCTCACACTGATAAAGGTTCGATAATCGAATTTCGGTGGCTTTGGCTTTCAACCGGCCAAGAGATTGAGTCTCAGAGTAGTATAAGAAGAGTAAGAATAAGAGAGTAGTAATAATTTCAGAGATTAAGGTCTGTCTAAACGGGAAATGGGGGAGGGGTTATATAGTGGTAGAAATCGAACAAAGCAAACATGAAAAATAATTAATCAAACACAAATAATTAATAATGGAACCGATAAAGAAAAAATTGAAATTTCAAACCCTAGTACGACAGAAATCAAAGAATCGACCAAAGATCTTGGTGAATCGGCCTCATATAACCTTGCCCTAATGCATATAGATGAAAACCCGTCAAGATCTTGAGGGTCTGGAGATAATTGTGCTAGATGTAAGACCGTATACTTGCCAAAGATAGGCAAGAATTATGTGATACCAAAACCGTGTAAATAACGAAGAGATCGAGCATATATGGAAGGAAAATCATGCAGAGATTCCATATTAGAACTGGAGTTGGGGAGGATAGATGAGGCGGCTACTAGGGTTTGAGAGGAGAAGAGAGTAAAGAGGGTTCAAGAGCGGCCGTCTCAGAAGAATGGGGTCAAAGTTTAGGCGGATGTAATTAAAAAGGGTGGGGTTATCGTTGACCGTTGATCTTGAGATATCAACGGTCTGGATTAAAGAATAGGCGGGGCGATTCGTTTGAAGTAGGTTGCGACCAAGTTTTTTAAAGGGTCGTTTGGTTGGGCCAGCGGGATTGGGCTAAGGTTTTGGGTCTGAAATTAACTCAAAATGGGGCCAAAGTTTTTTAATTACACGAAAATTATAAAAATAATTTATAAGAAATAATTAATAAATAATAAAGATATTATGTGTGTAGTAAGATGCTTGAAAACGTTATAAATGTATAAAAATGTTGTTTGGGAAAAAATAATATAATAAAATGCTATTGTGCACGGCATATAGGCTATTGTTGCAAAAATTATGTAAATAGCTTAAAAATACAAATACAGTTATATAAAGATAAAGTAAAATATTATGAAACATATATGTGGGTGAAAATAATAACTTTGGATGATTAAGTCATCACAAAATAATTTAAAGGGGTAATTAATCCATATTCAAATAATTTAAATACATGAAATCAATTTTAAAGCTTTAAAAATTACTTTGTATCTTCTTTATGCTTTTACCTGATTTTTGGACTGATAGTAAGTATCGATGTCGACCCCTCGCCACTACTTCTTTGAGGCTCGACTTGATACTTACTAAGTACCGTGATTTTATGCTCATAGTACACTTCTGTATATTTTTGCGCAAGTTCTGATACAAGCATTAGTAGTATCCATCCAAGAGGAATAGGAGTATTTTGTTGGCAACTTCATGGTGTGTTGTTTACCTGATCCGATCAGCGGCACATGAAATCCTCCTTCCCTACTTGGCCATCTCTATCTGTTTATTTCTTTTTCAGACAGATGTTATTGTTAGTTGAGACTATATACTCTGGTTAGATGCTTGTGATCTTATGACACCGGATTTTGGGCGCTGGTTAGATAGTTGTGGGCTCGTGTTTCGACTCTGTCTTGGATTTATATATATGATAATGTTATTTTGAGACTTGTTTCACTTTCATATTTTTATCATATCTATGTTAATAATTTAAAATTTGAAATCTATTATTGTTGTTTAGTGTTGGCTTGCCTAGTAAACGAGTTAGGCGCCATCACGGCCTTTGATGAGATTTT
>MCJB01050242.1:61068-114526 GCA_002018475.1 Nicotiana obtusifolia
ATACCAGTAAAAATGCTAAAAACAACTATAATCTTAGGTAATTCCTTCAAAATTGAGTTAGGAATACTTACCCCGATGTTTCTCTTGGAAACCCTCCAAGAATTGCTTCAAGACTTGCTTCAATTTGAGCTCTCTAGCTCCAAATATGTTTAGCATGGTCAAATTCCCTTCTTTGAGAATTTACACGAGATACTCTCCTTTGGATATGGTTTTGAAGTTTATTCGTTGTGATTCTATGGTGTTTGGAGGTGTTCCTCTTCGTGGGTAACGAAAATGGGTCTTGTAGAACAAGATGGGCATTGAGTTCTACTTAAAAAGTATCAAAAGTCGAGTTAAAACACCCCTGTCAGGTCAAAAATGCGAGTCGCAAACCTGTCGCATAAAAGGTTTGCGGTTCGCATTTTTGGACCCAGAAATCGCGAACCTCGCCCCAAGTTCTGCCTCAATTTGCAATTTCCATGTCAATTTCGCGGTTCGGATAGCTGATTTGCGGTCAATTCGTGATCGCAAATTTGACTTTTCTGCAGATTTTTTCCTTGACACGAAAATAGGCATAACTTTCTCATACGATGTCCAAATTGGACGATTATTTTTGCTATGACTCCGAAAATTCGATACGGATCTAATGCTTCAATTAAAACTGAATTTGGAGTCCATTTGCATAATATTATACCACTTATTCTTGAAGAGACGACATCGACACATTCTTGAAATGCCAAAGTTAAACTCCATCAACCATCCAAAAATCCATTCGAGGCCCTCGTGACTTCAACCAAATATATCAACAAATCTTAAAACATCACATGGACTTAGTCGAGGCCTCAAATCACATCAAACAACGCTAAATACACGAATCATACCCCAATTCAAGCCTAATGAAACTTAACAAATTCCAACTTCTACATTCGATGTCGAAACCTCTCAAATCGAGTCCGATTGACCTCAAATTTTGCACACAACTCATAAATAACATAACGGACCTATGAAGATTTTCAGAACTGGATTCCGACCCCGATATCAAAAAGTCAACTCCTCGGTCAAACTTTCCAAAAATCTTCTATTTTCCAACATTCGCCAAAATGCGTTGAATTGTCCTACGGACATCCAATTTCAAATCCGAACATACGCCTAAGTCCGAAATCACCATACGAAGCTATAGCAACTCTCGGAATTCCATTTCGACCCTCGGATCAAAATCTTGCTTATCAACCGGAAATCGCCAAAATTCTAACTTCACCAATTCAAGCCTAATTCTATACGGACCCTCCAAAACTAATTCCGATCACTCTCCTAAGTCATAATTCCTCTCCCAAAACTAACCGAATCATCGGAATTCACATCCGAGCCTTCTAACTCATAAGTTAACATCCAGTTGACTTTCACATTTTAAGCCTTCTTAAAAGAGACTAAGTGTCTCATTTCTTACCGATTTCACTCCGAATGCAACTTACTCAATTAAATTACCTAAAACACTGATAACAAGGCATAACGATACAGATATTGGGGAAGACGGAGTAGTACCCCATGAGACGATTTACCGTGTCGTCACAAGGTTTTATAAGGTTTATAGCTTATGAAAGATCCTTTGAAATGTTTATACCTACAAAAGTTGAGAAAAACCTTGTGAATGATTTCTATGTTTTGAAAGGAGATTTGAATGTTTTATCTTTTTTGGGAAAATATGGTTACTCGTGTAACTTGGAGAAATAAAGACCATTAGAAAAATATAAATCCTAGGTTGGGATAGGTATACCTTTTAACTAATTGATTTCAATCGGAGTTGTATTTTTGAAACTCATTTCAATTTGCAATCTCGAGCCATGTTTGGTTTTGTTTTTCTTGAAAATTAGCCTTGTAAACATCCTTTCAATTCTGATTTTTTCCAATGAGAGATCGTTTCGCTTTTTGAATCTGTTCAAAACTCAAAATCTTTATTGGATATGGTTTGCGTTGACAAAAAAAAGTTTTTTATTTGTTGGGAAATTAAGTGATCAAAGCATCAAAGTATTATTGTGAACATGATTTTAAACTTGGATTCTTTTTTTTCGATGAGATCTCTCAGAATGTCATAAGATCAATATGCCTTCGCTTAATATCATGAAATAAATTTTATCAACTTATGTATTATCTGAGACCCATGAACAGACGATATAATAATAGGACAAATGGGAAATCAAGAACATATACACCCCTAGTATTTCAAAGAACAGAGTCATTTGTGAATGTTCTGCATTTGCTCATTTCATTTGTATCATATGGATCATGCCAAAAGGAAAGACGGGATAGCCTTAGCATACCTTAAAGAAATCTGTCTAATATCAATGCTAAACTCAGCTCACTGTACCTTAATCTACAACAACAAAAGTGAAGCTATTGACAAGCTACTAATGACTCTTTCATTTATATAACGAAAGTAACTTAATCTGCTACAAAACGAGCAGCATTCCATCTCTTCTAAACGCACCTAGTCTTAGACTCCTCCAAGTTAATTCAAGCTATGCTGGGCTTTCTATAACTTAGGGAAACCATTAGCTCTCTGGTTTTGATGGGCTTAATCCCAAGGCCTTACCTATTCGTATCACCTTCTCACTCATATTTTCTTATCCTTAATCTATGGGCCTTGGTTTTCCTAGGATCCTAAAACAATCAAAAGTACCAACAATATTCAATAAAGTTAGTGTCAGACATATACATAAAATAGACAGCTAGCTTTATCATCTAAAAGTGGACTCTCGATATTGGGCCAATGAACCAAGCCTAGCAGATCTACAAGTAGCGGCAGACTTCATAGAGCTAAAGGCGTCCTAGACTGGAACTTGGGCCTGAGTTCCAAAGAACTCGGCAGGCCCAACTCAAACATGACACAGAGAGATAAAGAAGATAATTAGTGAAATCAACATCAAGCCCAACAAAAAAAATCATAAGTAAACAAGATAGAATATAGTGAAACCAATTTCATTTTGTATTAATTCTAAAAGGATTAATAAGAGTCAATGAATAAATGCGTAGAGCAAAATCTTATTCATTGGGAAAATACCCTATCCCTGACACTTTAGAGTTCACAAGTGTCTCATGGACCCTGAGCAGTGCTTGTGTCAGGGAAGGGATATTAACCACAAATCAGGTTTCAATTCAAATACCTTTAGTCACTCACACTTACTCTTCCTCAGAGGTTTATATACATATAAGGTGTTCACTTAATAATTAACATGATAGCAGCAGTGGACATAAAAGATTCAGACATTTATAATTTCTCTAGAAAACTATATAGAACATTATCATCAGAGTGTAGAGATGTGAACAATTGAAAATTATACCATTAACATTAGGATCACAACCCAAATACAAGGAGGCAAGCTACTGCAAGTACTTATAGTATCTAGTGATATCAATGATCTATCATAGCATAGATCAGAACACTTAAGGAAGTTATCACACTGATATAAGAACAAGAGGAGTAGGTGATGTTTATTAGTAAATAATTTCAAGTTCAGAAATGTTGAGTTAAGTGATCCAAGTGATAAGGAAGACATGCACATTAATTGTAACGACCTGACCGGTCGTTTTGAGCACTAGCACATCTTTTGACGGTTTGAGACCGTGAGTAGCTTCACTTCGTGTATTATGACTTGTATGTATGGTTGGAATTGAATTTTGGAAAGTTCGGAGTTGATTCAGATGGAAAATTCTCAATTCGGAAGCTTTAAGTTGGAAGAATGGACTAAGGTTTGAATTTTGAATAAATAATCCCGGAATCAGGATGTGAAGGTTTCAATATGCTCGTATGATGATTTCGGACTTGGGCGTATGTTCGGGTTGAGTATCGGGTCGCCCCGGAGCATTTCGGCGCTTATTATGGAAAGTTGGCATTTTAAAGTTTTAGAAATTCCTAAGTTTGACTTGAAGTGGACTTTAGTGTTATCGATGTCCGTTTGGGATTCCAAGACTTGGAATAGGTTTGTATGGTGATTTATGACTTGCACGTAAAGTTTGGCGTCATTCCGGGATGTTTAAGTATGATTCGGACGCGTTTGGCGAAGTTTAAAAGTTTAAAAAAAGGTTTCGATCGTCGATTCATAGTTTGGATGTTGTTTGACATGATTTGAGGCTTCAACTAAGTTCGTATCATGTTTTAGGATGTGTTGGTATGGCTGGAAAGGGTCCCAGGGTGCGAATCATATTGGAATCGGATCGAGTTTGGACTTAAAGAATTTCTGAAGCTTAAGGCTTCTGGTGTGATCGCACCTGCGAGGTTTTGGCCGCAGAAGCGGGCTGCTCATCGCAAAAGCGAGAAAAGGATGGGTGGTGAAGGTTCGCAGAAGATACATTTTGAACGCAGAAGCGACGTTTTGAACGCATCTGCGATGGCACAGATGCGGCTTCTTGGAGCGTATAAGTAAAGGGGAGCCCAGAAGCGGGGGTCGATTGTGGCACGTGTGAGGTCGCAGGAGTGGCTTGTCCGTAGGTGCAACGGGGCGAGCCTCCAGTGATTTCCGCAGAAGTGACGCCGCAGAAGCGGCCATTAGCTTCGCAAGTGCAGAAAATCGCTGGGCAGAATGCTTTGTTAAGTACGGGGGTTTGGCTCATTTTCATTACATTTCTTCCGTGGGAGCCGACCCTGGAGAGATTTTGGAGCGCCATTTTCATCGTCAATCATGAGGTCAGTGATTTCTACAAGTTGTGAGCTAAATATACGAATTTAGGCTTGTAAATTCTTGAAATTTTGAAGAAATTGTGGAGCTTCTGAAGGAAACCTAGAATTTGGTAGTTTTGGATTTTACCACGTAATTGGACATGGAATTGGGAATAAATTACATATTTGAGTTCGTAATATTATGGGCAATGGTTATCTTAGAAAACTTTTGGAATTCGTGCACGTGGACCCGAGGGTTGACTTTGTTGACTTTTTGAGCGGAGTTGGGAATCATTATAAATTGTTAAATTGTAAGTATTGGAGTATATTTTGATTGATTTTCACGTTGTTTGACTAGTTTCGGATCACATGGATTTAAGTCGAGGAGTTAGAAGGGCATTGGAGCCAGTTATGGAACTTCAGAGTGAGGTAAGTCTCCTGACTAACCTTGTGAGGGGGAAATAACCTCGTAGGTGTTATTCTAGTTATATGCTACATGTTGTGGGAGCTACGCAAGTACGAGGTGATGAGTGTCCGTGCGTATTCTAGAGATCCTGATTATGTCCGGGTAGATTAAGGTTCACGCCATGTTTAAAATGTACTATTTGATTTATCCTGGCCCGTTTAGTCACTTAATTTTGCATTACAGCTTGAGATTAGACTTGTGTAGAGTAATAGACTCGCTATTTTAGATATTGGACGAGCTACTTGATAAGCCATGGAAATTATGCTACCTTTACGAATATCTCCAACGTTGTGCATATTCATCACAAAGTTTTTATTAAACTTCACAACTCACACGAATATTCGTGAGTGGGGTTAAAGACCCGTTAAGCTTCTTATTCTAATAGGATCGGGTCGTTAACCTCGGCAGGATTCGATACCACACTCTTATGGGATCGGGCCGTTCGCCTCTACAAGGTATCATTATAACACACTCATATGGGATCAGGCCGCTCGCTGCGGCAGTATCATGTATCATATTATTATGGGATCGGGACGTTTTCCTCGGCATTTCTACAAAACAATCATATGGGATCTGGTCGATCACCTCGGCAACTTTCATGTATTATATTCTTATGGGATTGGGTCGTTCACCTAGGCAACTTCATGAAATACTCTTATGGGATTGGGCTGTTTGCCTTGACAGAATGATGCGTAATATTTGACAAGAAGCCATTGTATTCGTGAGTTTTCCTGACTTGAGTTGTGATGACCTATCTGGTGGGGACCATACTATATATACTCCATTTGGGGAGGTAACCGATAATTGAGGATTTCTGTTTGTTGTACAGAGTAAGATCGTATCATGTACCTATACTTTTTTTCTCTATTTGATTACCATGCTTTATATTTGTTTACTTTCTGTACCTGATTTATTGGACCACTAGTAAGTGTCAATGTCGACCCCTCGTCACAGTTCTCCGGGGTTAGGCTAGAGATACATACTGGGTACGCGTTGATTTACGTACTCATGCTACATTTATGCACTTATTGTGCATGTTTTATATATTTCTGGTGGTCTTTTGGGCGCAAAGGCACAGCTATTGCAGGGACTTTAGGGTGAGCTTCATCCCATGTTACGAACTGCAGCATACAGAGTATCCATCATCATTATTTATATTATGTTGTCTATCTTGTATTCCAGATAGATGTTGCATTAATATTGCACCTTCTGGCAGATGCTCATGCACTTGTTACATCGGGTTTTGGGGGTTCCCAGTAGATGTTCACTATTGTAGTTCACGTTATTATTATCATTTCGCTTTATGATTTATTTAGATTATTCAGAATTTGGTAAGAAAAATACAAGTTTCTATAAGTACCAGATTTTACTCTATTATTTAAATGGAATTCATGATTTCAAAAATAATAAAATGAATAATTAAATTGACAGTTCACTGTTGGCTTGCCTAACGGCGACGTTGGGTGCCACTACGGCCTATAATGAATTTTGGGTCATGATAGCTTGTGTCATAGTGTTAGGTTCACTTAGGTCTCACGATTCATAAGCAAGTCTAGTAGAGTCTTACGGATCGGTACAAAGACGTCTGTACTTATCTTCGAGAGGCTACAGGGCTGTTCAGACCATTTCCCTTTTTGATTCCACGTCGTGCGATTTGATTCCATTGAAGCTTATGCCTTTATTTCCTTCCTACTCATTCTTATACGGTGTGGAGTGCTTGTTAGTAATTGGGCACCGGCGAGTTGTGAAGATACTACAGATGCGGCGCATGATGCTTTTCCTTACGAATGCGGGCAGACCATTATCAGCTCAGTGTTGGTTGCCTATGACCGAGATTTGATATTTTTGAATTTGGTGAAATTCTTGTTAATATTATGGTGTCGCTGGTCTTGATTGAATGCATTGAGGCTCATCGGCATCTTGGTCTTCATTTGATTCCTTCTGGGCACGGTGTTGTGAGATGGAACCTAAGAGGAAGTAATCAGAAATGGTTGTGTGTTGCGACTTCAGGATCAGATTGGCGTTTCAAGTGTTGATGGTTCAAGGAAGATGATCTCTAAGGTGGTCTCTATCTTTAGGAATTTTGAATGCGATGAGAAGGGATTGATTGGAATGTAAGAAAAGGTGAACTATTCGATCATTGTCTTGGATGCACTACGGCTTCGAGTTTCAAACATGTTGTTGGACCTTCGGGTGAAGTTAAGGAATGAAGGGATTCTTACGGCTGGCGGATCACTGTGGGCCCAGGGAGGTTAGTTGATTTCATGATGGATGTAACTATAGCAATGTCGTTGGAGGAGGATGATATGAGGTTACACAGGTGGGCTATCTCCTGTGAGCAGGTTAGCGGTTGCGTGGTTTGATGAGGTCCCTACGAAGAGTTCTACTTTCTGCCCAATGTGGGATGCATGTACTACGATGTAAGCTTGAATCGCTTGAAGAAGCTGGTACGATGGTTAGGAGGTCGAGTGTGCGATTGTGGCTGATAATTCGGGATGTGTTATGATTAGTCCAACAAGAACTTACAAGAAACTTGGCTGAGCAACGGTGTGGGATCATGGTAACTAGGAAGAAGTGGTTGTTGTTTGGTCTCGATCTATGTAGTTGTAGCGTAAAGCTAAGTGGGAGAGCCCACCATCTATAAGTGAGTTACGTAATCGTGTGCTTGTGTAGTTTTTGGTTATCGGTGCATTGGTGAATTGGTAATTACTAGGGGAAGGAAACATCAGGGGTAATTTGAGCAGGGGATTTGATGGATGTGACGTATAAGGGAAAGTATTCATCTAGTTTCTTCTTTGAAAGTGTTCATGTGCTAGCAAAGTACTAGAGATCGGTTACATATTCGGAACTAGGTCAGAGTGGGTGACTCTCAACAACAGTTCTAGTGGGTTCAATTGATTTTGGGTTCGTTATGTGGTTGAGGACTGGGTTTTTGCGGCAGAGTGTGAAAAATACTTGGGGGACTTCTACGTTATCATTGGGTCTACGGTGCAGTGTTGGAGAAATGGGAGAAACCACTTCGGATTCGCGAAAGGTCTTTCAGGATGGGTGCATCGGTGGGAGATACTATTGAGTGCATAAAGAGGGTATGAGATGGCTAATGGGTGTTGATACGATGTGGTTTCGTGATTTGGGTCACTCAGGATAAGTGTTGTTTAAGGCCTATTATGTATTTGAATAGAGCTATTATTATTTCGAAGGCAAGTCAAGACTAAATTGGAGGAAGTTGGGTCAGTTAGTAATGGTTTGAATCAGCATGGTTGTGAAAATGATCAGTTCCTTCGGTGTGTTAAGCTATACAGGTGATTTGTGGTTGTACGTGCGGGCTTGACATCTACTGTAATTTGATTGATTTGGAAGTATTTGATTCTGATGGCCTTGTTATATGTAAATGAATCCGGAAGAATTATGGTGGTTTAGACCACAACTTGAGGTTTGATTTTCTGCAGTTATGGGAATTTGGTTGCGTTTTGCAATTGTTCTTCAGGAATAAGTGGAGTGAAAGGGGTTCTAGCTGATGAAATGTGTATTCTACTGGTGGGCAGGGGTTATGATGAAATTCTTGGACTCTCGCGTAGCGGCCGGCTAGGTACAGTGAGCGGTATAGTAATTGGAATTTGAGGATCGAGGTTGCGGTTTGGTTTCAATAAGAATGTCACGAGCTCGGAGGAGCACGGGAAGATTTCAGATGTTCGAAATATGCTAGCACTACTTTCGGGCAGCCTGAAATGGTCTGTTTTGTGGAAGAAGTGTTGAGTATTGAAATGTGGATGCTTGAC
Organism: Nicotiana obtusifolia; assembly: GCA_002018475.1. NCBI lineage: Eukaryota > Viridiplantae > Streptophyta > Magnoliopsida > Solanales > Solanaceae > Nicotiana > Nicotiana obtusifolia. The sequence goes on from MCJB01050242.1 coordinate 69,947, forward strand.
TAGCACTGTGGAAATAACATGGTCGATGGCCAATAATATTCAGATTTTACTACATGGTGCGGAAGGTTATGGGGGTATATCCCACGAGAAGATCGCATAAGTGTGACGTGGTAGTCATTCAATTGTTAGAGATTTAAATTAGGTATGGCGATTTTGTTACTATCTCCAATAGGAGAGATTATAACTGAGAGGCGCTCTATTCCTTTAGTTGTGGACAGTGGGAGCTTGGTCCGGATTTGACGGCCACCCTTATGTGTCATGAATGCGGTCATTGTGGATCCTTGAGAGGATATTGGCCCATTATGGGATGATCGGAATCGGCTTGAGATCTGCTAGTAGATCCAATGTGAATGTATGCTCTACATCAGGCCGGAAGTGATCACTCAGCATAGCATTGCTTATGGAGGAGTCTTCGGGTGTTGGATATTATTCCCGTCATCTGCTATTCTCTTTAATACTATATTATGCCATGTGGTTGTGAGACAGCTTGATTATTCACACATGTGTTTTGGTCTTGTGTAGCTTGTCATTATTGGACCTTAGTCGTGCTTGAGTTTTTGTAGCGCGTGGCGCTATCCATCTCCCCAAGGTCGTGTTTATGCACTTGGCGTGCTTGTGGTCGATATTTGGGCATTCTGTAGGTATGAGCACTATGGCTCGATGGGTATTTCCTTATTGATTGTTATGTGGGGATCGGGTGGCACGCCACCACGGGTATGATGTTTGGATTGCACGCCGCAACGGTATCATGTGTGGATCGGGTTTGCACGCTGCAACAGTGAGATGTTGAGTATAGTTCCCTATACTTATTTTCGTGTGTCTTGTTTCTCACCTCTATAAAAGGTTCACAGCACGTTGGACGTCTTATTGTTATGCGGACGGGGTACTTCTTTGTCAGAGTTCGTTCTTCCTTATGTGTCATATTTGAGTTGTAGTTTGTCGATGCATTGGTGGAGGTTACCAGGGGCAAATGAGTTATGCGGTGCATTGTGTGATATAATATTAGATGCATGATCATGTTTTGGTTCAGCGTGTGGAGATTGATACGATGATCGTATGTTAGAATCAAGTCTTGTAGAAAAATTCGGATGTTGGAATTTGGTCCTAAGGCTTGTTTGCTAAAATGAAAGGGAGGATCTTCAGTCTGGCTCGAGTTAGTAGGCTTATATGGACTATGGTGGCACGGGCAGCTGCGCGAGGTGCTAAACAGTGATTTTTGGTCAACCCCGTAACGGTTCTTGGCACTTTCGAGGACGAACGTATGTTTAAGTGGGGAGAATATAACGACCCGACCGGTCGTTTTGAGCTCTAGTGCGTCGTTCGGCGATTTGAGGCCTTGAGTAGCTTCACTTCATGTATTATGACATGTACGTGTGGACGAAATTGAATTTCAGGAAGTTCGGAGTTGATTCAGATGCAAAATTCTCAATTCGGAAGCTTTAAGTTGGAAGAGTGGACTAGGTTGGACTTTTGAGTAAACAATCTTAGAATCGGGATGTGAAGGTTCCAATAGGCTCATATAATGATTTCAGACTTTGGCATATGTTCGGGTTGAGTATCGGGTCGCCCGGGAGCATTTCGGCGCTTATTGTGGAAAGCTGGCATTTTGAAAGTTTTAGAAATTCCTAAGTCTAACTTGAAGTGGACTTTGGTGTTATCGATGTCCGTTTGGGATTCCGAGCCTTGGAATAGGTTGGTATGGTGATTTATGACTTGCACGTAAAATTTGGCTTAATCCGGGATGTTTATGTATAACTCGGAAGCGTTCGGTGAAGTTTAAAAGTTTGAAAGTTTAAAGAAAGGTTTTTGATTATCGATTCATAGTTTTGACGTTGTTTGACATAATTTGACGCTTCGACTAAGTTCGTATCATGTTTTAGAATGCGTTGATATGGCTGGATGGGGTCCCAAGGGCCTCGGATGCAAATCTGATTGTAATTGCATCGAGTTTGGACTTAAATAATTGAAGCTTAAGGCTTCTAGTGTGATCCCACCTACGAGGTTTTGGCCGCAGGCACGAGACTGCAGAAACGAGCTGCTCATCGCAGAAGAGGGAAAAGGCTAGGTGGTGAAGGTTCGTAGAAGCGACGTTTTGAACGCATCTGCGATGGCGCAGATGCGGCTTCTTGGAGCACAGAAGTGAAGGGGAGCGCAGAAGCGAGGGTCGATTATCGCACCTGTGAGGTTGCAAGAGCGGGACCTTTTCTGCAGGTGCAAAGGGGCGAGCCACCAGCGCTTTCCGCAGAAGTGGACTTGTCGCAGCAGAAGCGGCCATTAGCTTCGCAGGTGCGGAAAGTCGATGGGCAGAATGCTTTAAGTGCGGGGGTTTGGCTCATTTTCATTTCGTTTATTCCTTGGGAGCCGACCTTGGAGAGATTTTGGAGTGCTACTTTCATTGTCAATGATGAGGTAAGTGATTTCTACAAGCTGTGAGCTAATAATAAGAATTTAGGCTTGTAATTTCTGAAATTTTGTAGAAATTGTAGAGCTTTTAAAGGAAATCTAGAATTTGGTATTTTTGTATTTACCAAAAAATTAGACATGGAATTGGGAATAAATTACATATTTGAGTTCGTAATGTTATGGGTAATGGTTATCTTCAAAACTTTTCGGAATCCGGGCACGAGAGCCTGAGGGTTGACTTTGTTGACTTTTTGAGTGGAGTTGGGAATAATTATAAATTGTTAAATTATAAGTATTGGAGTATATTTTGATTGATTTGCACATTGTTTGAATAGTTTTGGATCGTATGGCATTGAGTCGAGGAGTTAGAAGGGCATTGGTAGGTGTTATTCTTGTTATATGTTACATGTTGTGGGAGTTACGCACGTACGAGGTGATGAGTGTCCGTGCGTATGCTAGATTTCCTGATTATATCTGGGTAGACTAAGGCTCACGCCATGTTTAAACTGTAATATTTGAGTTATCCTTGCCTGTTTAATCAGTTCATTTCTCTACTTGAGATTAGACTTGTGTAGAGTAATAAACTCGCTATTTTAGAGATTGGATGAGCTACTTGATTAGCCGTGGAAATTATGCTTCCCTTACGAATATCTGATGTGTTGTGCGTATTCATCGCAAATTTTTCATTAAACTTCATAACTCACATGTACATTCGTCAGTGGGGTCAAAGACCCATTAAGCTTCTTATTTTAATGGGATCGGGTTGTTCGCCTCAGCAGGATTATGTACCACACTCTTATAGGACCGGGTCATTCGCCTCGGCAGGGTATCATTGTAACACACTCTTATGGGATCGGGCCGTTCACCTCGGCAGGGTATCATTGTAACACACTCTTATGGGATCGGGTCGTTCGCCGCGGCAGTATCATGTATCATATTCTTATAGGATCAGGTTGTTCGCCTCGGCAAGAACACTCTTATGGGATCAGGCCGTTTGCCTCAACAACTTTCATGTTTTATATTCTTATGGGATCGGGTCGTTCGCCTCGGCAACTTCATGAAATACTCTTATGGGATCGGGCCGTTTGCCTCAGCAGAATCGTGCGTAATATTTGACAAGAAGCCATTGTATCCGTGAGTTTTCCTGACTTGAGTTGTGATGACCTATCTGGTGGGGACCATATTGTATATACTCCATTTGGGGAGGTAACCGATAATTGAGGATTTGTGTTTGTTGTTCAAAGCAGGATCGTGTCATGTACCTATACTTATTTTCACTATTTATTAACCATGCTTTATACTTGTTTACTTTCTACTGTACCAAATTTATTGGACCACTAGTAAGCGTCAATATCGACCCTTTGTCACTACTTCTCCAGGGTTAGGCTAGATACTTACTGGATACGCGTAGAATTACGTACTCATGCTACACTTCTGCATTTATTGTGCAGGTGTGTGTGTGTGTGTATATATGTGGTCTTTTGGGTGCAAAGGCACATATATTGCGAGGACTTTATGGTGAGCTGCATCCCATGTTACGAACCGTAGTATACGGAGTCTCCGTCATAATTATTTACATTGGAGTTGTTTGAGAATATGATAGACTAAGGTTCATGCTGTTAAGTTTGAACTAGATCAAAACTAACCCTCCTATCTATATTAATGCCCCTGCTAGTGTTGTTACCCTTTAGGAAGTCTAAACAAGGTTGCCGGTATATGTGTTTAGTAGAGTGAGGCATCAACCATGTGTATGTTTTTTTTTAATTGTTCTGAAGATCACTAAAATGACTGTTGAAGTACTGTGAACCTAGCTAAGGATCACTGAAATGTTGAACCCTCAGTAGAACTAATGAGATTAATGTCACGACCCAAAATTCATTATAGACAGTGATGGCGCCCAACGTCGCTGTTTGGAAAGCCAACGGTGAACTACCAACTTAATTATTTATTTTTTTATTGTTGAAATCAAGAATCCCATTTAAATATTGGAGTAAAATCTGGTACTCATAGAAACTTGTATTTTTCTTTACCAAATTCTAAATTTTCTAAATAAATCATAAAATGAAATGATAATAATAACGTGAACTACAATAGTGAACATCCACTGGGAACCCTCAAAACCTGGTGTCGCAAGTGCATGAGCATCTACTAAAAGGTACAATAATAATACAAGATCTGTCTGGAATACAAGATAGACATGATTAGGCAAAGACATCAAACAAATATGAGGCAGTGGATAAGGGTGTTCATTTTAGTGAATGAGAGTAGGACAATCATGTCTCATTGAGTTTATGTAAGCCTATGAGTGATCAAGTTACAACAGTAAGCTTCCCATTTTAGATTCTATGTTGCACAAGTTGTTATATTATTAAGACAGACATGGTTCAACTTCTTTCTCTATATAGCAGTTTCCAAATGAAGAATACAACAGTTTAGGAATGAGACTTTCTCAAATGAAAAATATGTAAAGAGTTTATGAGCATCACTGGGCTAACACAAGCATAGGGTCAATAAGAATCACTTGAGTAGCACATAGTGAGGTTTCCACAGAACTTCATGGTTAAAAGATCATAAGCAGATAGTATGATGACTATGCTAATGAATTCATTACATGAGTTCAGATTGTAATGACATATTTGCATGAATTATTAACTGTTTACAGCGGGCATGGTTTCAATAATGAATTATTCAGTCAAAGCAAACAGGTCAAAGGGATAATAGGAATTGCGATAAAGATCACTTTTATTGAACCAAAATGGTGTAGTATAACATTACAAACATATGATCAATACAACATAGTGGAACTGATAAACTCTTAATAGGATATTAGGAAAGGTCTAAAAGCATAGTTCAATTAAGTTAGCCAAACACAACAGTACAACAGTTATTTAAACTTTCAAGGCATGCATGACATTAGCTTAAGGTCTAGTTCAACTCATTGTCAAGAGGTTCAACAAGATCCATTCAACAAGGGCATCAGTCATCAAGAAGGAATTTGTTACCTATCTAAATTATGAGAAATAAAGTTCACTAACAGTAGAAATTGGCCAGCAACATTAACACAATCATAACTTATCAGGAGATGATCAATTTCAATCAATGAGAATGACATGTGAAAGTAGAAAATAATAAACACAACCATAAGCTACTAATATGTACTACAAATGAAAGTTAATCAACAGAGAAGACATCATATACATGAAACAACACAATTAATCAAAGAAGAGAGAGGGTCAGTGTGTACTAACCTTCTGCACGGCAGCAAACCAAGCAAGAGCTCTTTTTTTAGCCATTTAGGAATCCAAATCCCAAATGAATCACGTACAGGAATTAAACTCGAGCAGGAATGAAAAGAAAGAAAGAACAGGTTAAGGAGAAGCTACAGGAACTTAAATTTTAGCTGAAAGACTCAAATTTAGATATATTGCTAGTAATGTTAAGTATATTGATTGGTATCGACCTTTGTTACGTGAGAGCATTGAAAGATTCTATTTATATCGGTTGTTGAAGCCCAAGGGTTCTGGTTAATTCAAATCAATAGTGGATGATGACAATAAGGTAGATGACGATAGTGAGAAGGTGAAATCAGAAGTGAAAGAGGGGAAATAAGTGAGAATTTTACCTAAGCATGACAAAAGTCGACTGTTCAAGCCTTCGACCCAGCGATCAAACCCTATGTCCAGAGGTCATTGCGTTTGACCTCAAGACAGAGAATAATGATGATGAAGCTAAAGATACCAACCATGTATGCCATGGATTTGAAAGAACGAAGGAAAAATCATGCGAGTTTCAGTTTTGTCTTTTAGGTCTAGGAATTGATTTGGGGAATTTGAATTTTAGTGATGAGAATGGGAGAAATCGGCTAGATTCGCGGATGGGGGAATATTGAGTGTTTTAGTGTTCGAATTTGTGACCTTGCACTAATTTGTGCAAGGATTCATGACTGATGGGAGATGAGAATTTGATAGAATAGAGATAAAAAGAGGAGGGGGGCGACTGGTCTTGGTGAGAATAATTAGGGTTTAGGTTGTTTGGTGGGTAAAAAATGAGGGATGGGATCTGGACCATTGGATCATTTGATCAATGTCCCTGATAATTCAGGACATAAGGATTTGAAGAAAAGGTTATTAGAAAAATATAGGGACCGTTGGATTTGTGTGATCCACTGGTGGAGATAAGATCTGGCATAGGTTTAAAAATAAAGGGAAAATCAAGAATAAATGTGGACCGTCGATGATTTGGATCGACGACCCACATTCGTTGTGCTTCTTTTGTGTGTGAGGGGTACGGGGGACGTGGCATGATGCCATTGGTCCTCAGGGATTGGCATGGATTGCCAAACTGAATAGGAGGGGGTAGTTCCGGACTGGCTCAGGTCGCATTGGGCCTGTGTTTTGGGCTAAATTAACTGGAATTTGATTTAATAAATGGTCACATTTTATTTAATTAGGTAATTACAATTGTAGCCTTTTAAGCTTTTAACCCCTTTAAAATTAAATTAATTATACTTAATTAATTTTAATTAAGTATGATAAAAATATAATCATCCAATATATTATAAATTATTTAGTTAATTAATTATCTATTAAAACACTTTATTTACTAAATTTAGAAACTAATTTCAGATTAATTTAAAGTAATAAGCGATGAATTAAAGTCTAAGATTATTTTGTTAAATTAATTGTAGAACTTGCTTATTAAAATATAAAGTTTATTTTAATACCTCCAGAATAGTAAGGGTAGTATAATTCCTAAATATTTAATACCATATTATTGTTAACACTATTAGTTACTATTTCCTATTATAATTGTATAAAAATAGGTATTATTGATTAGAAAATATTTTACCACATTTATTGCGAATAATTACGCATAGATAATATAAAAATTTGGTCATCAACAACTGCCCCTTTTTGATCGGAGACGATGAAAGAGTTTGCAGGCACAGAAATTGACCCATAATCAATTTTGCCTCGACTCTAGGCATGTATTGCAAGAATGGCATATGAATTTGGGAAAGATTATGAGTTGTAAGATTAAGGAAAGATTAGGGAAAGATTAGGGCCGAATTCTGGCTTTGAATCGCCTACATACCTCGAGCTCAATGAAGATCAGGCCTCATGTAGTTCTGGAATGATGATTCCGAGAGGGTGATGCTTGTAGAAATTGCCCCAATATTATGTTATGACAATACTACGAGATAGGAAGATCTTGGAACCTGGAGTGACTTCACGTATTGTAGCTTGATTATGAGACTTGAAAGATTTGACGATTTGGAATTCTACTGGTCGGATTGAGTTGGAGTTTGGCTCCTTCGCTTGCGTATGAGTTTGTTGTCCCTCATAGCGGTGTAGCTTGGTTTGCTACTTAGAAGAAGTTCCATGTTGTAGTGTTTGAACTTGCAAAAAAAAATACACACATAGCAATATATCATAATGCAAATACGTTAAGATATGATGTAAATAATGCAGGAATGATAACACCTGGATGCCGGCTAGACGTTATTGGGGGTCAGGGCGATGGTATGTTTGAATCTGAAGTCTCCAAGATCTGGAGCATTATTTGGGATGCCGGGGATGGGCCTTTGAATTTGAATTGATTGTTATTCGGGCTGTGCATTGTTCTGCAGCTATCAGAGCATTTAGGTCTCCACGCGATGGGAGTAGTTGACTTTGAAAATATAAAAAAATCCGCACGATGGGAGTATCTCCACGAAATGGGAGTAGAAGACTTTGAATGCAAAAATGCTTGTAATCTACATAAATAAAATGTCAAAACATTCGATATAAAGCAGAGAAATAAAGGAGCATGCCGAAGAGGTACTCTTGATTGTAGAACTAATTTGCGGGCGTCGATCGGCTGAAAGTATGGCAGAATTGGATGGTCCATCCTTCGATTGGTGGAGTTGGAGACGAAATCTGTAACTATCTACTTGGAATCTCTTATACAGCAGAGTGACGGTGCGATCTGTGCGAAATTCTTCATTTGGCGAAGCAACCAATTTGCTATATACAGGGCTCCAATTGGCAGGTCTTGCAGTTCTATATGTACAAGGCACTCCGATTGATTGAGCAGGCGGTTTGCTATGTACAGGGCTCCGGGGCGGCAGTTCAATAATTACAAGGCGCTCCGATTGATTGAGCAGACAGTTTGCTATGTACAAGGCTCTCTGAATGTATCGAAGACTTGGTTCCGAGATACCTAAAGTGAATTTGAATTAGTCCTTAACCATATGAGAAGATGAATTAATAATAAAAGAGAGATAGGGACTCATGAGACTATAGTGGGTCCAGCATTATTTCTGGTGCGCTCTGGTATTCTTTGATTCCTATCAGTCCTGCGCTCAAAGAAAAAAAATTATAGCAGGGGCATTGGTTTGTGTTTATTGTAGGCCTGGCCTTGCCCCGGATCTGCCACGAAGTTTGATAGGTGGAAAGATAGAGTTTTATTAAAACATTTTGAAAATTATTTATTTTTATGGAAAATGTCGTTGTTCTAGATTATGACATGTTTGGAAGTTCCCTTTGATGCGAGTATCATTTTGGGTAATTCTGTCCCGTTGATGACGATCTCTGGAGATGCCCCTGATAATGTAGCTTCTTGTCATCGAGATCGTGTCCTAATCTAAACAAATGCATTACAAAGTCTTTCCTAGGTTTATGACCAAAACTTTCAGATTGCCTACGTATCCAAATGGAATCAAGTCTGCACGTAGTTCACGGATGATGAATAATTATGATGGAATGACCAAGCCTAACTCACGCAGCCTACGTATCCAAATAGAATCAGGTCAAAATATAGTTCGGATACAATAGATGCAAAATGATAATGAATTAAAATGAAGTGCCCAAGTCTGACTCAGACTGCTATGTATTCAAATGGAATCAGGCCAAAATGTAGTTCTATTACAATAGATGACTAAATACGTGTGGATTGCCTACGTATTCGCACCAAAGAAAATCAAGTTGTGGTGTAGTTCCGAATACATACAAAATGATATTTGGATTTTCTATTAAAAAGGAGGGAGAGATAGCTGACCCTATGTGGGTTGCCTACGTATCCCACCATGGGAAGTCAGGTCAAGCGTAGTTCTATTACAATCAAACCCTAATCCTATTATCTTCAAATATAGTATCTTTTGATTGCGTCTGAGTTGATGGGTTTCATGTTAAATCCATCATCCATATCTTCTAGGATCAATGCACCTCTTGATATTACTCTACGGACCACGTAAGGACCTTGCCAGTTTGGTGCTAATATTCCTTTGACCTCTTCTTGATGAGGGAATATCTTCTTCAAAACCAGCTACCCCAGTGTGAATTGCCGAGGTTTTACCTTTCTGTTGAATGCGTTGGCCATCCAATTTTGATACAGCTGACCATGACATACTGCGTCCATTCTCTTTTCAACGATGAGCATGAGTTGTTCTTGCCTGACACGTATCCATTCTACATAATCTAGCTTGGCTTCCTGAATGACACTCAAATGTATCTCGGCTTCTGTGGGTATCACAGCTTTCGTGCCATATACCAACATGTATGGCATTTCCCCAATGAACGTTCTCATAGTGGTGCGATAACCCAGTAGGGCGAAGGGTAGTTTCTCGCGCCACTGCATGTGACTGTCCACTATCTTCCGTAAGATCTTGATATGTTTATTGGATGCTTTAACTGATCCATTCATTTGGGGCTTATAGGCTGTGGAATTACGGTGGATGATTCTTAACTTCTCGCAAATCTCCCTCATGAGATCGATGTTGAGGTTAGCTGCATTGTCAATTATGTCGACTTTAGGATCCCAATCTGCAGACTATGTTATTACGGACAAAATCTACCACTACTTTCTTCGTGACTGCCTTGTATGTAGAGGCTTTGACCAATTTGGTGAAGAAGTGATAGCTACCACGATGAAACAATATCTGTATGATGCGGCGGGTTTTATAGGTCCAATCACTTCCATGCCCAAATGGCAAACGGCCAAGGAGAACCCATTATGTTTAACTCATTAGGTAGAACCTGGATGAAATCCTTGTGAATCTAGCACTGGTGACACTTCTGCACGTAACAATAATATCACTTTCCATGGTCATCCAAAAGTATTCGGCACTTAAAATCTTCTTGCCTAAAGTGAAACCCTTCATGTGAGTCTTGCATGTTCCTGCATGTAAATCTTCCAGAAATCTTGTTGCTTCAGCAGCATCTACACACCTCAACAGACCTAAGTCTGGGGTCCTCCTATACAGGACTTCCTCATTATGGAAAAAGTGATTTGCTAGTCTTCTTAGTGCCTGATTTTGACCACTGGTGGAATTCTCTGGGTATTCTCTTACTTTGAGGAACCTTTTGATGTCATAGTACCAAGGCTTACCATATGGCTCTTCGTCTACATAGAAACAACATGCATGCTGATATCGAACCTCTATCTCGATGTGATCGATGTAATTCTTGTCCGGATGCTGGATTATAGACGACAAGGTTGCAAGAGCATCGGTGAACTCATTCTGGATTCTGGGAACATGTTTGAACTCGATCTTGGTGAACTTATTACACAACTCTTTTACACAATGCAAGTATAGAAGGACCTTGACATTCTTTGTGGTCTATTCGTGCTGAACTTGCTGTAGTAGCAAATCAGAATCTCCTATGACCAAAAGTTCTTTGATGTTCTTGTAAACTGCCAGCCTAATCCCGAGGATGCATTCTTCATATTCTGCCATATTATTTGTGCAAGGAAACCTTATCTTAGCTAAAGCTGGGTAATGTTGTCCTGAGTCAGAAATTAGGACTGCCCCCATCCCTACACCTTTGAAATTTGCCACTCCGTCTAAAAACATTCTCCACCATGGGTATGACTCTGAAATGTCCTCCTCTACAAATAACACTTCTTCATCTAGGAAGTATGTGGTGAGTGACTAGTAATCGTTGTCCACCGGGTTCTCCCTACAATATCGAATTCACTAAGAAGAATCTGCCATTTGGCCAACTTTTCTGTAGGCATTGGCTTCTGGAAGATGTACTTGAGCGGGTTGAATCGGGATATCAAATGCATGGTATATGCTGACAGGTAGTGCCTCAACTTCTGAGTGATCCAGGTCAAAGTGCAGCAGGTCCGCTATAATAAGGTGTATTTGGCTTCATACGGTGTGAACTTCTTTCTCCGGTAATAGATAGCTTGCTCCCTACTCCTTGTCTCTTCGTGTTGTCCTGAAACGCATCTGAATGCATTATCCAAAACAGATAAGTATAGCGGCTTCCTGCGTTCGGGAGAACTAACGCTGGTGGATCTGATAAATATTCCTTGATCCTATCAAAAGCTTTCTAACATTCTTCCATCCACTTTGTAGCAACATTTTTCTTCAACTACTTGAAAATAGACTTGCAGATTACTATTAACTGGGCTATGAACCTGTTGATGTAGTTTGATCTGCCGGAGGATGCTCATCACATCCTTCTTGTTTCTGGGTGGCGTCAAGTCTTGAATGGCCTTGATCTTTGAAGGGTCCAACTCTATCCCTCTCCTGCTAACGATGAAACCTAATAGTTTTCCTGCGGGGACTCCAAGTGCACATTTCGCAGGATTCAACTTCTATTTCTTCTAGGTTGGGCTTCTTCTAGGCCTCTAGCTACTCGTACTCTTCATAGCCTGGATAGTTTTTCTCAAGGGTTTCGTTACATGTCATAATCTCGGAATGCGGCTTTTTATCGATTTGATTACTAAAAAGGAAAAATAAGTATAAATAAAAGCTAAAAATGAATTTGCGATGTTTTCAGGAAAAATGGTTCTTCTTATTTCATCAAAGGAACGTCTCAGCATTCGAAGAGGAAATTAACAAAAAAGTACATGCACGGTTCAGGCCATAATTGACTGTGCTTTTTCCAGAATTACTATAATTCCTCACTACCAATACTCCTGAGGAACCTCTCAATATCATCAATAATTTATGTTGTTGCGGCATGCCCGATCCAACTTACCAATTCATGTGAAAGAACCCAGTAAACAACCAAGTATGGCGAAACTCACAACATAACATAAAGGAGAACAAAAACGCTTAATTCACCAAGGGAAAAGAACATGAACAAAGTATGATAGCCAACCCAATATCCAAAAGCTAACCTCACACATTAATCTCAACAACGACTCCAACAAGGCATTAACACATGTACAATCAAGTAGTCACACAATCCCATGTAGCATAGAGGAATAAGGTATGAAACAAGTATGGCATAAAGCATGTAAAGGCTTGAGCCATGTAAAGGCATGAAGCAAGTAAGGACATATAACAAGTAACATGTAAAGGCACGTAAAAAATAAAGGCATGTAATAAGTAAAGGCATGAAATAAGAAAAAGCATGTGACAAATAAAGGCATCTAACAAGTAAAGGCATATATCAAGTAAAAATATGTATCAAATAAGGGCATATAGCAAGTAAAAGTATGAAATAAGTAATGTCATGAAGTTACTAGTTCCACCCGCATGGTTTAATCTCATGAAAACACATATGCATTCGTCACCTTGCATAAACGCTGTCCCCTACACATAAATCACGTAGAAAAATAGACCCACTTAAATCCTAATTCTTTTAAATCAACGTTAATCACAATACTTACCTTTTTCAAAACAAAATCAACAGTCTAACCCAACTTTTACTTTAGAACAAGAATCAAAACCACTTGAATCTAGTCAAATAATGCCCAAATGAGTCAAAACAAGTTTCAGAAACTACCTCAGTATCAAAAAGGTTCAATCATTAACATACTTGGAAAAGCCAACCTGGGCCCACCTGGTCAAAATTCGAAATCAAGACCAAATCTCGATTACCTATTCATCCCCGAGTCCAAATATGTGACTTGCTATGAGATCCGACCTCAATCGAGTTATAAATCTCTAAAATACAAAATCATAAGTTTTTACTCAAAACCCCATTTCTACTCTACGAAATCTAAGATTTAGGGATGAAAATCCAAGAAACATTATTGAAATTGATCAAAAACAAGTTAAAGCTACTAACCCTTGAAGTTGGGAAGAAACTTCTCTCCAAAAATTGCCACCCACAAAGTCTAGTTTTCAGAAATAGAATAAAATGAGCTAATCCCGAAATCTCCTAGTTTAACCCAGCTGCATATGTCGCAAGTACAAACCATGGTTCGTAATTGCACAGCTTCTAAGTGCGAACCCATGTTCACAAATGCAAAAATGGCCTTGATGTCGCAAATGTGACACATACGTTGCAATTGCGAGGGTTGCAAATGCGACTCCAGCTTCACAATTGCGAAGCTGGCCTCCCCCATCACACCTTCACAAATGCAAGGTTATCTTCACAATTACGAGCCTCGCATTTGCGAGAAGCTCATTGAAATTTCAATGACTGCAACACCAAGTCTTTCCATAATAGATCAAAACTAATCTAAAACTCCCCCGAGCCCTTCGGGCCCCACAATAAACATCCACACAAGTATAATAACCTTATACCAATTTGTTCGTGAGCTTAAAATATCAAAATAACATCAACAATAAAGAATCAAGCATCAAAACTTAAGAAATCATATATTCATAACTTCAATCTTCAACAATCCATAATAAGGGTTGAAACGGCCTTGGGTCATTCGGAACCCCAATCAAACATACGTATAAGTCCAAAATCATCATACAGGCCTACTAAAATCATCAAAACACTGATACAAGGTTTTTTACCAAGCTTTTTTGACTGTGGTCAATTCTAACAACTTTAAAGTTCAAACTATCAAGTTTTCTTTGAAGAAACACATTTAAACTTTTCGAAAATAAAAACGCACCACGCACACAAATCATAAATCATCAACTAAAGTTGTTCAAAGTCATAAAGCATGGAACAGAGAGCTAGAACTCAAAACTACATATCGGGTCGTCACATTCTCCTCCTCTAAAAGAAATGTTTGTCTTCCAACGGACATAGAAATGTACCTGAACTAGTAAAAAGATGTCGATATCTACTCTCAAGTAGCCTCCTCAGTCGGCTAACTTTTCCAAAGAACCTTACAGAAGGAATTTCCTTAGATCTCAACTTCCGAACTTGCTGATCTATAATAGCTATCGGCTGTTCTTCATAAATCAGATTGTCATCGAGCTGCATTGTTCTGAAGTCTAATACATACGACTTGTCTTCATGAAATTTTCGAAGCATAGAAACAAGAAAAATTAGATGTACCCCTGCTAGGCGAGGAGGCAATGCAAGCCTATAAAAAACCTCTTTAACTCTCTCTAAGATCTTAATTGGGCCAGTAAACCTCGGACTCAACTTGCCCTTTTCCCCAAATCTCATCACGCCCTTCTTTGGTGAAACTTTCAAAAGTACCTTCTCGCCCTCCATATAAGCCACATCATGGACTATTTTTTCTACATAACTCCTATGACTACTCTAAGCTATATGAAGATGATCCTGGATCAATTTCACCCTATCTAAGGATTCACAAACCGTGTCCACACTCGACATCCTAGCCTCACCAGGCTCAAACCAACCAATAGGAGAATGACACCGCCTACCAAATAAAGCCTCATACAACGTCATCTTAATATTAGACTGGTTGATGTTGTTGTAGGCTCCGCCAATAGTAGAGTTGTCTCGTCATGTATCTTTCTTAATCCCTACCAAAGCAGGGAATGTGAAGTGATTTATTAAGTGTTTGACTTATGGTATCAAGGTTGATATGGCTTGAGAGTCAAAGGTTGGGACTACCTTCAGTCAGGTCATAAAGATAGCTCGGAGGATCGAGCGTAGTCACAGTCAGGGGAGAAAGGACCTGATGAGAGATAAGAGGCCATATCGTTCTGGTAGTTTCAATGGTACCTCATCTGGAGTTAGGGTTAGTTTGGTAGAGGCCATCATTGTAGGGAAGCTTATTCTGCATAGTATGTTGCACGTGGTGCAGTGGCTCGACCATCCTTTAGCACTCTAGTTCCATCATCTTTTAGTACTCTCAATAAATTCTTATCGTGCTCCATCAGTTCAGGGTTCTTCTAGTGGGCATTCAGGCCATCAGGGGTAGGTTCAGGCTCATCAGCCTCATCAGCCTCATCAGCTAGGTGTTATTATGTGTGTGGAGAGTTTGTCCATGTGAGGAAGTATTGCCTCAAGCTTGTAGAGGCACAACTCTGCATATTTCTCAGCCAGTAGTTCCCACATTGTTACATTACCCCTGCCCAGTCAGCTAGAGGGGAAGAACATGCAGCAAGAGGTCGCCCTAGAGAAGAAGGTCAGGTTGGTGGAGGTCCGACCAATGGCAGTCAAGCTCGTTGCTATGGTTTTCCTGGTAAGCTGAGGCAATGGCCTCGGATGCTGTGATCATAGGTATGATTTCAGTTTGTGGAGGAGCTGGTTTGCACGTGCGCATGTTGTGCTCTACGTTCGCGTAGAGGAAGAGGTCGGTCGGGGATTTTTTTGAGGGTTCGTGATTAGGATATCGCATTCGCAATGCAGGCAGAGCTAGAGACCTTTGCATTCGGAAAGGGTTGAATGCATTCGTGAAGAATTATTTTGGGCAGCCAATGTTTGTGCTTCATAATCGCGAAGGTTAATCCCTAGGAAGATTATATAATTGGGATTTTTGAATTTTGACTCATTCTCTCATATTTTGAACCCTAGACTTGGAGTGGGGCAATTGTTCAAGGAGATTTTCATGCAATGTAAGAGGGTTATGGGTCATTGAGATTTGGTATATGTTTCAAATTTTGGGCGCGCAAGCCCGAGTTGACTTTTGTTGCCTTTTTGAGAATTCTTAAAATCTTGAAGCTTTATTTATTGGGATTCCTTCCTATGGCATTTTTTGACTTTCTTGGTTGATGATTGGCTTGGATTTGCATGATTGGAGGGCTAAAGCAAGGATTTTACATGATTTGAGGTTGAAGGCTAGCTTGGATGAGGTAAGTATTTTGCCTAATATTCTTATAGGGAATTAACCCTTAGGATATGAACTTATTTGTCTAATTGGAATGTGTGAGAATCGATGTATATGCAATGTGACGAGCATATATGCGAGTGATATGTATGATTCATGATTGTGTCATCTTGAGGCTGCATTATGCCTTGTTTTGGATAATGTGCTTCCTGCTATCATACTTTATATATTTGTATGTCTATGTAAACTTCTCGAATTGTGCTAGAGATCATGTGTAAGTCTTGATTTCCTGTCTAAACATGATACTCATTATTATATGGTGCACTTTCCTAACCTGAGCTGTAGTTGTACATTTTGCACATGCATACACCTTATCATGCTATTTTATCAATCCATAAGTATGTGATTTGATATCCATTTTTTTATGCATATATTCTTGCTATGCTTTCTGTGTGATGGACTAAGTTGATAGCACGTGATTGTTCCATGTGGGTTGAGTTATTATAGCACATGAGTTGTCCGTGCGGTTGTTATGATTATGATGCGTGAGTTGTCTGTGCGGTGATTATGATAATGAAATGTGATTTGTTCTTGCAGCGTGTGGATAAGGATCCATCCCCTTAGGGTCGCCCTCTCATGTTTCTCTCTTGATGGAGGACACGCGGGTTATGGAAAATGAATTTGTGGTTGAACTTTGCGTATCTTCTCCATATACAAACACCTTGGATGTATGCATGACTTTTACCGCCTATATTCTCTATGTGCTAGCTATGGAATGTATACATGCCTTTTATGCATATATTCTCTATATGCTGCCTTACTTGATGAAATAATTCATGGTACATATCTTCTCTATATGTGAGTCGGTGTAACTTAGCTTGTTTATCCATGCATAACTTCTCTATATGCAATTGTTGACAGTTATTTGATATTTCATGCATATCTTCTCTATATGCATATTGTGACGGTTATTTGATATTTATGAATATCTTCTCTATATGCCACCTGATTGAAGAATTGATTGACGTACATATCTTCTCCATGTGTCAATCTAGGTTATTGTGCTTGCTTGTTTGGGCATATCTTCTTTATATGCAATTGTTATTGATTTAATGATATTAGGCGCATATCTTCTCTATATGTTGAGCTATTGAACTGGTATGGAACCTATGCATATCTTCTCTATATGCCATTATTGACGATTTATTTGATATCAAATGTATATGTTGTCTATATGTTGAACTGTTAGTGTGGTTACAACGCTTGTGCATATCTTCTCTATGTGCACCGATGATCTTAACTGTATTTCATGTTAAGATTTTGACATTGTCGTTGTGTAGATGTATATGTTATTGAGCTGTATAGGTTAAGTATAGTGAGTATATTTTGACTTAAACCCTTGTCACTACTTCACCAAGGCTAGTCCGGATACTTACCGAGGACATGAGCTCAGTTGTATTCATACTACACTTCTGCAACTTGCGTGCAGATCTTGGAGCTGAGCTGCTGTGGATTATGAAGGCTAGCATTGAAGTTGTACGAGCGATCCACAACTTTTTCATGATAGTTTAGGACTTCTAATTATATTTATGTAAACTTCAACAGATGTTGTATTTATTCTTCATACCAAAGTTGGATTCTTAATCTTAATCGCTCATGACTTATACTTCCAATCCTTGGGATACTTTATGGAATTCATCCTTCTTTTTTGTTGATTATTGATAATATTTTATTCGAGTTGTGTTATTTGTTTTTGGGATTACCTAGAGGGTTGGATTAGGTGCCATCACGACTTGATGGAATTTTGGATTGTGACAACCTAGGGCTCCGATACCAACTTGTCATGATATAAATTTCCAACCAAGGGGTCGTAATGGCGCCTAACACCGCTTTCTAGGCAAGCCAACACTTAGTAATAATAAATAAAGTAAATCTGACAGTTTACAACAGAATAATGAAGATAAAGAGTGAAAACTCATAAATACACAATAAGGCTAAAGCCAAGCGTTGTCTAATCCGTTTCCTAAGATTTGATGTCACAAATACATGAGCTACTAAGAGTACTAAATATAAAGTCTGCAAGACATTACAATAATGGTTGGCACAATACACAACAATAAAAGAATAGGAAGGAGACTCCAGGGTCTGCAAATGACATGTAGCACTACCCCAGGTCTCCTGAATACTCTGAGCTAATCCCCCCTAGGAGCACTACTAGGACCAATACCAGGATCTACACAAGAAGTGTAAAACTGTAGTATGAGTACAACCAACACATGTACTATGTAAGTATCGAGCCTAACCTCGACTAGGTAGTGACGAAACTATAACAAGAAACTTACTTATAAACTTGTGCAAGTAATAAGCCGAAAGAAATAGAAATATAGAAATAGACAAATAAAATAATAACATTAAACAAGGGAATACATAGAAAGGTTCCCGGAAGTAACATCATGGCATATCTACATAACACATCGCCACAGCAGAGAACAACAACCAAGATATAACCATAAGACATCATATCTGTTGCGGTATGCAACCCGATCCAAATACATAGCGTTGCGACATGCAACCCGACCCAAATTACAATATCATTAATAATTTATATTGTTGCGGCGTGCAACTCGATACAATATACCAATTCATGTTAAAGAACCCAGTAAACAACCAAGTATTGCGAAACTGACAACATAACATAAAGGAGAACAAAAACGCTTAATTCACCAAGGAAAAAGAACACGAACAAAGTATTATAGCTGACCCAAATATCCCAGAGCTAACCTCACACGTATCTCAACAAGGACTCCAACAAGGCATAAGCACATGTACAATCAAGTAGTCACACAATCCCATGTAGCATAGAGTAATAAGGCATGAAAAAAGTAAGGCATAAAGCATGTAAAGGCATGCGCCATGCAAATGCATGAAGAAAGTAAGGGCATATAGCCAGTAACATGTAAAGGCATGTAACAAGTAAAGGCATGTAATAAGTAAAGGCATGAAACAAGTAGATGCATGTGACAAATAAAGGCATCTAACAAGTAAAGGCATATATCAAGTAAAAATATGTATAAAATGAGGGCATCTAACAAGTAAAAGTATGAAATAAGTAACGGCATGAAGTTACTAGTTCCACCCGCATGGTTTAATCTCATGACAACACATATGCAGTCGTCACCTTGCATAAACGATGTCCCCTACACATAAATCACGTAGCAAATAGACCCACTTAAATCCAAATTCTCTTAAATCAAGGTTAATCACAATACTTACCTTTTTCAGAACAAAATCAACAATCTAACCCAACTTTTACTTTAGAACAAGAATCAAAAACACTTGAATATAGTCAAATAATGCCCAAATGAATCAAAGCAAGCTTCAGAAACTACCTCAGTATCAAAAAGGTTCAATCATTAACATACTTGGAAAAGTCAACCTGAGCCCACCTGGTCAAATTTGAAATCAAGACTAAATCTCGATTGCCCATTCATCCCCAAATCCAAATATGTGACTTGTTACGAGATCCGACCTCAATCGAGTTATAAATCTCTAAAATACAAAATCTTAAGTTTTTAACCAAAACCTCATTTCTACTCTATGAAATCTAAGATTTAGGGATGAAAATCCATGAAAAGTTATGGAAATTGATCAAAACCAAGTTAAAGCTACTAACCCTTGAAGTTGGGAAGAAACTTCTCTCCAAGAATCGCCTCCCACAAAGTCTAGGTTTCAAAAATAGAATAAAATGAGCTAATCCTGAAATCCCCTATTTTAACCTAGCTGTATATGTCACAATTACAAACCATGGTTCGTAATTTCACAGCTTCTAAATGCGAATCTGTGTTTGCAAAATGCTAAAATGACCTTGATGTCACAAATGCGACACATACCTCACAATTGCGACGACTCCAGCTTCACAATTGCAAAGCTGGCCTTCCCTATACCACCTTCGCAATTGCAAGCCTCGCATTTGAAAGAAGCTCATTGCAATTGGAATGACTGCAGCACCAAGTCTTTCCAAAACAGATCAAAACTAATCTGAAACTCCCACGAGCCCCTCAGGCCCCCACTCTAAGCATCCACACAAGTATAATAACCATATACGAATTTTCTCGTGAGCTCAAAATATCAAAATAACATCTACAATCAAGAATCAAGCATCAAAACTCAAGAATTCATATATTCATAACTTCAAATTTTCAACTATACATAATAAACATTGAAATGCCCTTAGGTCATCCGGGACTCCAATCAAATATACGTATAAGTCAAAAATCATCATACAGACCTACCAGAATCAACAAAATACCGATACAAGGTTGTTTACCAAGATTGTTGACTTTGGTCAACTCAAACAATTTTAAAGTTCAAAAAATCAAGTTTTCTTTGAATAAACACA
This sequence comes from Nicotiana obtusifolia, assembly GCA_002018475.1. NCBI lineage: Eukaryota > Viridiplantae > Streptophyta > Magnoliopsida > Solanales > Solanaceae > Nicotiana > Nicotiana obtusifolia. The sequence goes on from MCJB01050242.1 coordinate 90,621, forward strand.
TTTAAACTTCCCGAAAATCAAAACGCACCACGTACACAAGTCATAAATCATCAAGTAAAGTTATTCAAAGTCATAGAGCACGAAACAGAGAGCTAGAACTCAAAACTACATATCGAGTCGTTACATTCTCCTTCTCTAAAAGAAATGTTCGTCCTCCAACGGACATAGGAATGTACTTGAACTAGTAAAAGATGTGGATATCTACTCCTCAAATCGGATTGGAACTCCCAAGTAGCCTCCTCAATCGGCTAACCTTTACAAAGCACCTTCACGGAAGGAATTTCCTTAGATCTCAACTTCCGAACTTGCTGATCTATAATAGCTATCGGCTGTTCTTCATAAATTAGATTCTCATCGAGCTGCATTGTTCTGAAGTCTAATACATGCGACTTGTCTTCATGAAATTTTCGAAGCATAGAAACAAGAAATATTAGATGTACCCCTGCTAGGCAAAGAGACAATCCAAGCCTATAGAAAAACCTCTCTAACTCTCTCTAAGATTTTAATTGGGCCAATAAACCTCGAGCTCAACTTACCTTTTTTCCCAAATCTCATCACGCCCTTCTTAGGTGAAACTTTCAAAAGTACCTTATCGCCCTCCATATAAGCCATATCATGGACCTTTATGTCTACATAACTCTTATGACTGCTCTGAGCTATATGAAGATAATCCTGGATCAACTTCACGTTATCCAAGGTATCAGAAACCGAGTCCGTACTTGACATCCTAGCCTCACCAGGATCAAACCAACCAATAGGAGAACAACATCGCCTACCATCCGTCATCTGAATATTGGACTAGTAGCTATTGTTGTAGGCTCCGCCAATAGTAGAGTTGTCTCGTCATATAGCTTTTTTAATCCCTACCGAGGCATAGAATGTGAAGCGATTTAGTTGAGGGTTTGACTTATGGCATCGGGGTTAATATGGCTTGAGAGTCAAAGATCGGGACTACCTTCCATCAGGTTGTAAAGATAGCTCGGAGGATCAAGCATAGTCACAGTCAGGGTACAAAGGACCTGATGAGAGATAAGAGGCCACATCGTTCTAGTAGTTTCAATGGTACCTCATCTGGAGTTAGGGTTAGTTTGGTAGAGGCCATCATGGTAGGGTAGCTTATTTTGCATAGTATGTAGCCCGTGGTGCAGTGGCTCGACCATCCTTCAGCATTCTAGTTCCATCATCTTTTAGTGCTCTCAATAAGTTCTTATCGTGCTCCTTCTATTCAGGGTTCTTCTAGTGGGCGTTCAGGCCATCAGGGGCAGATTCAGCCTCATCAGTTAGGTGTTGTGATGAGTGTGGAGAGTTTTTCCATATGAGGAAGTATTGCCCTAAGCTTGGTAGAGACACAACTCTACATATTTCTCAGTCAGTAGTTCCCATTTTATTACATTACCCCATGCCCAGTCAGCTAGAGTGGGAGGACATGCAGCAAAAGGTCACCCTAGAGAAGAAGGTAAGGTTGGTGGAGGTCCAACCAATGGCAGTCAGGCTCGTCGCTATGATTTTTCTGGTAAGCCGAGGCAATGGCCTCAGATGCTATGATCATTAATACGATTTCAGTTTGTCATAGAGATACTTTTGTGTTGTTCATTCTGGGGTCTGCTTATTAATATGTGTCATCGTGTTTTGCTCCTTATTTTATATGCCTAGTGGTTCTCTTGATATTTCTATTTATGTATCGATACTTGTTGGTGATTCTATTATGGTAGAACATGTATATCAGTCTTGTGTAGTTAGTATTTGGGGTTATGAGACTAAGGTTGATATTCTGTTGCTAAATATGGTGGATGTGGATGTGATTTTGGATGTGGATTTTCTATTTCCATATCATGTAATTCTTAATTATCACGCTAAGACTATGATGTTTGCTATGCTAGGATTAGTGATATTGGAATAGAGGGGTTGTCTTAGTCATACTCCTAGTAAGATGATTTCATTTCTGAACGGATGCTTGAGAAGGGGGTGTTTGGCGTATCTAGCTTTTGTTAGAGATACTAGTGTTGAGGCTCCAATTTTTTACTCATTCCAGTGGTGAGGGAGTTTCAGGATGTGTTTCCTGCCGATCTATCGGGCATGCCACCCGATCAGAATATTGACTTTGGTATTTATTTGGTGCTGGGAATGCAACCCATATGTATTCCCCCATACCGTATGGCTCTAGCTAAGTTGAATGAGTTGAAGAAGCAGTTGTATGAGTTAGTGAAAAAGGGATTCATCAGGACGAGTGTTTCCCCTTAGGGTGCACCGCTGTTATTTGTGAAGAAGAAGGATGGTTCCGTGAGGATGTGCATTCATTATAGGCAGTTGCACAAGGTCACTATCAAGAACAAGTACTCATTGCCTCGTATTGATGATTTGATTGATGAGCTTCAGGGTGCCAGGGAGTTCTCGATGATTGATTTGAGGTCGAGTTAACACTAGTTGAAGATTAGGGTTTCAGACATCTCTAGGACGGCGTTCAGGACTCATTATAGACATTACGAGTTTTTGATGATGTCTTTTGGTTTGACTAATGTCCTAGCAACTTTCATGCATTTGATGAAAAATAAGTTTTAGCCATATTTGGACTCTTTTCTCATTGTATTCATTGATGATATTTTGGTATATTCTCTTATTAGGGAGGAGCATGAGTAGCATTTGAGTATTGTGCTTCAAATTCTGAGGGAGAAGAAGTTGTATGCTATGTTTTCCAAGTGTGAGTTTTGGTTTGATTCTATGAAATTCTTGGGCCACATGGAGTCTAGTGATGGTATCAAGGTGGATCCAAAGAAGATTGAGGCGGTTCATAGTTTGGCCTGGACCTTCTACAGCTACAGAGATCATGAGTTTCTTGGGTTTGGCATGCTATTATCATCGCTTTGTGGAGGGATTTTCATCTATTGTAGCACCGTTGACCAATTTGACTTAGAAGGGCGCTCTGTTCAAATGGTCCGATGGGTTTCAGTTTTTATATTGCCCTCGAGATCGAATATGTACACTTTTATTATGATGTTTTACACATTGGCTTTGGTTGTGTGTTGATGCAGGATGCTAGGGTGATTGCCTATGCATCACGCCAGTTGAAACCCCATGAAAAGAATTATCCAGTTCATTATTTGGAGTTAGTAGGTATTGTGCATGCGCACGAGATTTGGAGGTATTACTTGTATGGTGTGTCATGTGAGGTTTACACTGATCATTGAAGTCTTTAGCATTTGTTTAAGAAAAAGGATTTGAATTTGAGGTAGCAGAGGTGGTTGCAGTTGTTAAAGGATAATGATATCACTATCTTGTATCATCCGCATAAGGCTAATGTGGTACCAGATGCTTTAAGTAGGAAGGCCGAGAGTATAGGGAGTTTGGCATTTATTCCAGTAATGGAGAGGCCTTTTGCTCTGGATGTTCAGGCTTTGGCCAACAGATTTGTGAGGTTGGATATTCTTAGCCTAGTAGAGTTCTTGCTTGTGTTTTTGTGCAGTCTTCCTTATCTGAGTGCATTACGGCTCGCCAGTATGATGATCTTCATTTACTTGTCCTTAGGACATGGTGTTACGAGGTGATTCTAAAGAGGTGGTCATTGGTAATGATGGTGTATTGCAACTTCAGGATCAAATTTGTGTTCCTAATGTGGATGGTTTTAGGTAGTTGATTCTTAAGAATGCTCATAGCTTGAGGTATTCTAATCATCCAAGTGCTACGAAGATGTATCATGATTTGATGCAGTATTACTAGTTGCAGAGAATGAAGAATGGCATTTTTAGGCATGTTTCGCGGTTCTTGAAGTGTCAACAAAGACAAGTATGAGCATCAGAACTAGGTGGTATGCTTCAGAAGATGGATATACTGGAGTGGAAGTAGGAGCGCATTACTATGAACTTTGAGGTAAGACCGCCACGAACTTTTAGGAAGTTTAATGTTGTTTGGGTCATTGTGGATAGATTGACCAAGTTTGTGCATTTAATTCCGGTCATGACTTCTTACACTATGGAGAGGTTAGCTCAGATCTACATTAGAGAGATTGTCTATTTGCACGGCGTGCCTATCTCTATCATCTCAGACCGTGGTACTCAATTCACATCGCACTTTTGGAGAGCAGTTTAGCGAGAGTTAGGCATGCATGTGGAGCTTAACACTATATTTTTCCCAAAGACGGATGTGCACTCCGAGCGGACCATTCAGATTCTTGAGGATATGTTGAGAACCTGTGTTATTGATTTCAGAGGCCATTGGGATCAGTTCCTACCATTTACAGAGTTCTCTTACAACAACAGCTACCAGTCAACTATTCATATGGCAGCATATGAGGCTTTATATAATAGACGATGTTGTTCTCTGGTTGGTTGGTTTGCGCCTGGAGAGGCAAGGTTGTTGGGCACAGACTTGGTTCGTAGTTCTTTAGAGAAGGTGAAGTTAGTTCACGAGCAACTTCGTATAATGTAGTCCAGGCAGAGGAGTTATGCTGATATGAAGGTTCGTGATGTCGTTTTCATGGAAAGTAAGAAGGTGCTTCTTAGAGTATCTCATATGAAAGTCGTGATGAGATTTGGGAAGAAGGGCAAACTAAGCCCTAGCTTTATTGATCCTTTTGATATTTTAGAGAGAGTTGGTGAGGTAGCTTACAGGCTTAATTTGCCTCCCAGCTTGTCGGGAGTTCATCAGGTATTTCAATGTTTTCATACTTTGGAAGTATTATGAAGACAAGTCACATATCTTAGATTTCAGTTCAGTGCAGTTTGATGAGAATATAGCTTATGCAGAAGAGCCGGTGGCCATTTTGGATAGGTGGCTTTGGAATGGTCGAAGGAGATTGCATCAGTGAAAGTCTAGTGGAGAGGTCAAATGGTCAAGGAAGCGTCTTGGGCGAACGAACATGTTATGCGAAGCATATATTCTCATCATTTGGAATTTTGTTATTTTTAAGTTCGTTCGAGGATGAACCTTTGTTTAAGAAGCACAAAATGTAACGATCTGGCCAGTCATTTTGTGTATTAGAGCTCTGTTCCCCTATTTGATATTTCCCGTATGTCTATTTGATGATTTATGACTTTTGGAGATGGTTGGTTTGATTTCGTGAAGCCTTGCGAGTGAATTGGAACACTTAGTTTCATTTTTTGGAAGCGTTAGTCATAAGAGTTGGTCAAGGTTTTACTTCTGAGCAAACGACCTCAAAATTTGGATATGATGGTTCCACTAGATTCGTATTGTGATTTTTGACTTGTACGTATGTTCGGATTTAGATTTGGAGGGTCCTAGAAGGTTTTGACTTTATTTGTAAAGTTGGCAATTTAAAGAATTGAAGTGTTCTTAAGTTTGACTAATAGTTGACTTTGAGGTTATCGGACTCCAATTGTTGTTTCGATCTTGGGATAGGTTCGTGTTATTGTATGGAACTTGTGTGCAAAGTTTTGGTTGAGATCCGAGGTGTTTAGGCATGAATCAAACGCTTGATTGGAAGCTTAGAAGTTCTTGAACTTAAGAGAAGTTCAACATGTGGTTTTATCTTTGATTTTTAGATATGATGTTTTTGTATGGGTTTGGAGGTCTTGGATAGGTCCAGGTAGTATTGTGTACTTGTTAGTACAATTCGACGAAGTCTCGGGGGCTCGGGTGAGTTTCAGACCATCCGAAGCATGTTTGAGATAGATGATTTTGCTGGTGTCTGGTATGCATAGCGAATGCAGGAGTAGGATTGCATTCGCGAAGAAGGAATTTGGCCTGGAGGTTTCGTCCTTCACATGTGAAAAGGAGGAGCCGCGTTCATGAAGGGTGCTAGATCATTGGCTTTCGCATTCTTGAAGGAGCTGGTCGCGTTCGCGAAGAGGCAAGGCGGATGGCCTTCACGTTCGGGAGACTCCTGTCGCATTTGCGAAGGAGGATTTGTAGGCTGAGGTAGGTTATGCTCCGCAATCGCGAGGTAGTGGCCGCGCTCACTTAGGATATAACTGGACAAACAATATAAGTTGTGATTTTCGGGATTTTTTCTCGTTCTATCATATTTTGAACCCTAGACTTGGAGAGGGGCAATTTTTCAAGGAAGGCAAGAGAGTAAGTGATTTCTACTCATTTGTGATTATATTTCAAGAATCTGCATAGAATTTTAAGGTGTACAAATCAGCGGTTTTGGTATGAACTTTAGAGAGTGATTTTGGGTGTTTTCATTATGAAATTGGAACCCGATTTGGAATCTAATCATATATTTGGAATCATAGGGTTATGAGTGAGCCATATCTATGATCAATTTCAGATTCTAGGCGCGGGGCTCGAGGTGGATTTTTGTTTACTTTTCAATTTTGGTTAAGGATTAATTTTTTTTATTTTGAAATCAATTCCTAAAGCATGTATTGACTCATTTAAGTAATATTTGACTAGATTCGAGTCATTTGGAGTCGGATTTCAAAGAAAAGTCAGTTGCGATTGATTCAAGCTAGACGGGAAGAGTTAAGTTTCTTGTTTATTCTTGTAAGAGAAAATTCTCTCCATAGGTGATCTATTTATGCTTGTTGTTTGATTTAGGAGCCACATATATGCAAGGTGAAGAACATATATGTGTAGCTAGGTTATGAACATATCCGATAGAGTTTTGGCTTATGATACGTCTTGTTTGGACTATTTGAATTTATCATCCATGTTTCATTGATTGTTTGACTATGTGATGACTCATAATTATAATTTAGAAGCATTCTTAAGGATATGATTCTTTAAATTGGGCATAAAGGATTATTTTGCCATGTTGAGCTTTTTTATTAAGATGTAGTCATACGCTTATCTTTTTTGGCTCATGATTGGTGGTTAAAAGGTTTTGATTTACTCGTGTTAAATGTTATAGTTAGATTTTTGAATGCGAAATAGCTTACTGAAATATTGTGATAAATTGAACTACTATGAATAGCCATAGCTATCTTTTAGTCATGTGAGCTTTTATCTATATCTCTATTATTATATTCGGGTACTTCTTAATTATAATATTTCATATACATATGCATGAGTTATAGAGTTAGATATTGAGAAAAGTTGAGGATTTTGACACTAAGGGCACTATGAGCGAATATTGATGATTGATTATTGATCATTGACTATAAATGATCAATGCTTGGATATAGATTCATCCCTCCTGAGTAAGGTGATTACTCACGTTACGTTGGGTCCTATGAGCGTAGGCACTCAGATTTAGTGCTTGGTTTGGACACGTGACATATAGAGGCAAATGAAATTTTGGTTGTGAAGTTTGAGAAGGGATCTGAGTATGCATATTTAGATATCTTAGACTTTATATAAATGTTGGTTGATTTACATCATCTCTTTATGCAAGAATTGAGGTCTTTGACACCTGATTTGGTCTCTAGCCTTTTTACCTATTTGATGATACCATGCTATACTTGATATCGTACTTATTCTTTCACCTGATAATTGGATTGTTAGTAAGTGTGATCTCTCTCACTACTACTTCTTCGAGGCTATACTTGATACTTACTGAGTACCATGATTTTGTACTCATACTTCTGCATATTTTTGTGCAGATTCTGAGGCTAGTACTAGCGGTACCCATCCAGCTGAGTAGGAGTTTTTGTTGGAGACTTCGTGGCAAGCTGCTTTACTTGATCTGATCCGCAACACATGGAGTTCTCATTCCCTATTTATCTATTTCTGTCTATTTATTTCCTTTTCAAACATATGTTATTGTCAAGTTGAGACTATTTACTCTTTTTAGATGCTTGTGACATTATAAAATCGGGTTTTGGAATGTAGTAAGATAGTTATGGCTGCGTTTAGACCCTGTATGAGACTTATGTATATCATGATACTATTTTCAGACTTATTCTACTTTCACATCTATATCATAACTATGTTAATGATTTAATAATTGGATTCTATAAGTAATCAGGTTAGACACCATCACGACCTTTAGTGGAATTTTTGATCGTGACATTAGTTCTCATCATCTTTCTCCACAAGTCACTTTAACATATCACTGATTTCTTTTATGTCCATGTCCTCCCCTTCATTGTTCGTATTAACATCACAAAAAGGATTAGGATCATCATAATAAAGGATTGGGAGAGGACAAAAAATATACACAAAATCATATAAATGATCATTTTGACCACCACACATCTCACACAAATTTCACACATAAGATTGAGTTGGTATCCATAACTCACTCTCAAGAACATCTAGACATTATTATCATGGATGGTTTCCTCCATAATATGCATAAGAAAAATCATAGAAGAATTATCAATATTCAAACTCCTATAGTTCCAAGATGCCATGTTTATCAAATCAACAAGTAAAAAATAAAATAAAAAATATTAATAAAATGTTAAAATTTTAAACATAGCAATATTTACAGCTACAACTAATTTGTTTGTTCCCAGCAACAACATCAAAATTTGATCATGCTTAACTCTAGTCCTAAAAAGGATAAGCAATCGCTACAAAACATAACCTAGTTTGTGAATCCGCGGTCAAATCCCACAGAGAACTAAACTTCAGTTACAACTTTCGACATCGCCAAGAAACACAAGTTCAAATAATTTTTTAGTTATAAATATTGTGATTTTTGTTTCAAATTAATTAACTACAAATATTAAAAAGCAATAAAGATTATCAACTAAAGAGACTAAGGGAAATTCAAGAGTAAAAAGCCTAGGATTGTGAGTTTCACAATTATCGCAATGAACGCCTAACATGTTTACTATAATCTCACCGAGTTATTCTCCACTAATCGTGATCTCTTGTTAACGCAACTATCTCTCAATCAAGAGCAGTAATTGTTGTAGAATTATTCTCTCAAACTAACTCTAGCTTGCTATTCAAACGACTCAAAAAGATCGCACCAAAGTTTCGTTATCTCTAATCCCGCTTTTAAACCTAGGCAATTAATTTTTTTAATTACTCCGAGCCATGTTATTCAGCAACAACTTAATCAAGTATTTTTTTTCTCAAGAAATAAAGATATAACGGTACAGTTAATCGATGGTCATTCAATTAATAAAAAGCAAATTATGGTTGAACAAGTAGAGAGTAAAAAAATTCAAATAAAATACAATCAAGATTTCATCCAATAATTGATTTCATCAAAACCCTAAATGATAAATTTAGCTACTCATCATTTTACTCAAAAGCATAATATTACAATTCGTAACCAACAAGAGAGAGAAGGGAAACTCATCGCTGAATTCCATTGACGTTCACTCTCCATATGTTTCTTACCTCCCAAGTAGTGTCTCCTCAAAAAGACGTGTTGCTTACCCTTGGCTACGGATAACAATTAAATTTGTATGTGGTTTTAAGGACACGTGATTTGATTTGATACAAATAAAGAATGAATGAAAATAAATACTAAATTCAATAAATAAGAAAGAAAGCAAACCACCAATATAGAGTAGCTTTTCTATGGCAGAATCCTCTAAAATAAAATATAAAGTAGATAGATCGAGAAAATAACTAGAATAGACTGTAGTTTTGTGTATATTGATCGTTCGTTATATGATGCCCTTTTTTACAATTGTGTTGCCCCTTTATATAGGGAGGAGAACGAGTTTTATATCAAGTAAAAAACCTATCCACAAGGTAAAATATCCTTAGAATTAATGGCTTCAACGTCTTTATTGATTTCTGCCGTGATTCTCGCCGAGATATTTACGTATCACGGGATTTCTGGTCCTTCAGTTACGCAAATCTGATATTTTTACCCTAGGGTGTTTTACCCTAATCGACCTCAGCGATCTCGTCTCGAGCGCCTTGGCTTCGAGCTCTGTTCCGATGGCATCCGGTCTGGGCCTTCACCTCTCAATGTCTCGATCTCGGCCTATCGAGCAGTGACTCCAATCAATGCCGGTCGTACGAATTCGAAACTGATATTCCCTATGCAAGTGATCGAATTCGACACCATATAGATAGTCCCCTCATTTTTTGGAGAGTAATGACAAAAAATGATTTGAGCCGCCACTTTTAAGATTAGGTAAAATGGAGACATACTTATGGCGCGTGACACGGAATTTGGGGTGTCACATCAAAAGACGCAAAACGTCATATTGATGAATGACGGCAGCGTGATGACGCACGTGGCAAGTATCAAAAATGTCTTTTCATAGACCAACTGAAGACAAAACTCTGCAACGCCTGCAAACGCTAATTAATGTTTCCTTATTTTGGGACTTGAACCGCCACCTTTAAGAGGGTATAAATAGCCCTCTTGTCCTTCAATTTCAAAGTTTGCGTTGTTTGAGCATTATATTCTTCAAGTTCTCTAAGTTTGTTCTCTAAGTGATTTCCCCCTTTATTCTTGCCTCACACTTGCATCTACTTGCTTCTCTAACTCTTTATTTCCAATGGCAAAGACATCCAAATCTGTTCCCCAGAAACAAAACCCCTCTTCTTCTCAACCCGCTGAAGAAACTGAGCATGTCGTTGTTGGGGAGACTTCAACCGAGCCCCCTCTAAAAGCGTCCGTACCGGTTGGATGTTCAACCGGTTCCGATTTTAAGGTAGAGAAGGCTTCTTCTATAGCGGCCGAGGCGAACCGGTCACTAGATATATTAGTTCGATCACGAGCCGATTTTAAGGTAGAGAAGGCTTCTTCTATAGCGGCCGAGACGAACCGGTCACTAGATATATTAGTTCGATCACGAGCAAAGTCATCGACAAGGTGAAGGAAGAATGCAACTAGGTTGGTAAGGACGTGGTGGTTCCCTCACCGGAAGAGGCGATTACCACCCACGTGGAGGGCTACTTGAGTGTTTACACTTACCCCTTCACGTTAGGTCCTTTGGACCCCATTATCGTCGCCTTCTACAAAAGGTGCGATGTAACGCTGGGGCAAATTCACCCCTCCGTTTGGAGAATATCTTTTCCGCTTTTTGGTGAGCAAGATCGATGGGCACTCCTTCACCCTCGATCATCTCCTGCGACTATACAGTCCCCGAATCTTCCGAGGGGGACTAATAAAACTCGCTCGCCGGGCTAGCAAAGTCCCCTTTTCGAGCATCGACGAGGATAAGGACCGAGGCTGGATGAGCCGATTTGTTCGAATAAAGACATCGGACCTGATCCCTGCCGAAGACATGTCGTTCCCTGAAAAGTGGAACATGAACCGTAAGTCCTATCTTCTTATTTCAATTCATCCGGTGTCTTTCCTTTGTTATTTCACTAACATATCTTGCATGGTGTAGCTGTTTCTCGAATGCCGGTTACGATTCAACACTTGAAAGAATGGGTCGAGAAGGTGGTGTCTCAAAGGACCTATTCAGAGCGTGCCTGGCGCGAGATATCGAAGGGCCTATGGGAGGCCAAAAATCATGGTGAGACCGATAATGTTTATATTCCACGTCTTATGTTATTGATGATAAAGCTGACCTTATAACTTACTTCGTTCTTCCTTTGTAGGTCTATCGAAGGACGTTGAATTGAGGCCAGCGTCCCCTGGTAGAGACATTCCCTGCCATCCCCCTGCATCGGAGCAGGAGGGGGAGAAAAAGAGGAAAGAAGCCGAAGAAAAGTTATAGCTCACAGACTCAAAATCTCGGACATAGCTTATCGATTGGACGATGAGTCCGAAAGGCCTCGAACTTTTGGGCAGTGAGCCATCTCGGGCAGTCCCCGAGCAGAGAGCTCGATGAAACTCATCTTCATCGAGTAGAGGGCCCCGAGATGGGAGTGAGAACTGGGGCTTCTACCGATGCGGGGGAAGCGACGCAGGGAATCCCGGGCCCCCCCAGAAACGACGGACTCCCCTTCCTTTTCGGAGTCAACTTTTAATGAAGCCCGAGCCGCAAAAGCACATTCGCCGAACAAAGGCCCTATGCTGGAAGGACCTTTTCAAGATTTCTTCGACGGTGTGCCATCGGCGGATACTTTTGGGCTTGAAGTGCCGAGGAAGAGTCCCTCCACCGAGACGAGCAAGGCATCTTTCAGTCCAAAGCTGGTCTATAGATTTCCTGCTCCGAGTTCAAACCCTGATCGAAAAGGAATAATAAGGTTTGCCATTCCCGAAGATGCTAGGGCCTTTTCTGCGCCTGTGGGGGTGGCTAGTTATCTTCGGTGCTTGGTGACCGAAAGAAGATCAGGCCGCAATGGACAAGGTGGAGGAAGCCTGCTTGTTCAATGAAGCTCAACAAGCATCAAATAAGGTAAATATCCGATAAGCCTTGTCTGGTGTTTGCCATTTTACATTTCAAACTTTGACTAACTGTCATATTTTCTTTTGTACGCGTAGGCCTCGGTGCTTCATCATGAGGCTTTTCTTCGACTAAGGAAAGATATGGCACGTCCTGAGCGGCTCGAAGGGGAGATGTCGACCCTTCGGGCCGAACTAGACTTTGTGCGTAAGGAAAATTCTGGCATAGTCGACCAAATGGGGCAACAACTTGACCGAATAAACCAATTCCGATCTGCGGTGAGTGAGGCCAAAGCAGAAACTAATAAATGGAGAGGCAAGACCGATCTGCTGACCTCGGAAAAAGAAACCCTCGAAGCTCAAATGGTTTCTTTGGAAAATCAACTTTCGGAAGCACAAGAGAAAATCGGGACTCTGACTAAGAGTACCGATACGCTTCAATCCCAGGTCGAGACGCTTACTTCGGATCGCGACATTTTGGTCAACGAGCTGCAATCGGCAAAATCGGAGGTTGCTACATCCAAGGCTGAGGCCGATGAGTTAATAGCCCAATATAGGGCCGATGCCGAGGCTGCTCAGGAACAATCGAAGATTTTGGTCGAATATACCAAGTGCCAAACCCGCCTTTCTGTTCTTGGAGAGTTACAAGCTTGGGGCTTCGATCTATCTACCGAGATCGATGATGCAAAAAAGATCAAAGCCGAAGCCAAAAAGCGGGCCTTCCCAGAAGAAGAAGAAGACTCTAAGAGTTCCGAATAGAGACATCTTTTTTTTTTTTTGAAATCCCCATATCTGTAACATACTTTGTTTATATATATATATATATAAAGATCTCCCTTTATTTCCCTTTCTTGTTTGACTTATTTTCATTCTTCATACTTAGAACCGATGGTTCAACTTGTAGAATTTTTTGCCCTTCATGCTTAGTTTAGACTTAGCCAATTTCAAGATATGCCTTTAGTAGATTTTCCCTTTCTTCGGCCGATTTGGTAAGGCCTAAGCTTCGAAAAGGGTCCGAGGTTTGCCTCAATAGGTCTTACTTCCCTTCGAGTTTCATTAGCTCGATGCAGCGTTGGCCTTTTAATAAATCGGGGTTCGCCTTAACAGGTCTTGCTCCCCTTTGAGTTTTGTTAGGTCGATACGGCCTTAGCCCTTTAAGGAATCGGGGTTTTGCCTTAATAAGTCTTATTCCCTTCGAGTTTCATTAGCTCGAGGCGGCCTTGGCCTTTTAATAAATCGGGGTTTGCCTTTGTGCGTAATGCTCTCAATTCTTTGGGGTCCGAAGGGAGCTTACCCGAGCTGAGATACTCTATATACTTGTTCCTCCAATCCCAGGTAAAACTTGTTGAATTGATTTCGGCATGGCCTTCCTCCACCACCGACCTCAAAAGTTGTACGACCTTCTCGGACTCGATCTCCTCATCTTCGACTGATGATCCCAAATTGGCGAGGGCATCGGCCTCATTGTTTTGCTCTCGAGGTATGTGTTGCAAGGTCCATTCTTTGAACCTATGCAATGTGACTTGGAGCTTGTCCAAATACCTCTGCATTCGCCCTTCTCTGACTTCGAAAGTCTTGTTCACTTGATTGACTATGAGGAGGGAATCGCACTTGGCTTCTTTATGCTTTTACCTGATTTTTGGACTGATAGTAAGTATCGATGTCGACCCCTCGCAACTACTTCTTTGAGGCTCGACTTGATACTTACTAAGTACCGTGATTTTATGCTCATAGTACACTTCTGTATATTTTTGCGCAAGTTCTGATACAAGCATTAGTAGTATCCATCCAAGAGGAATAGGAGTATTTTGTTGGCAACTTCATGGTGTGTTGTTTACCTGATCCGATCAGCGGCACATGAAATCCTCTTTCCCTACTTGGCCATCTCTATCTGTTTATTTCTTTTTCAGACAGATGTTATTGTTAGTTGAGACTATATACTCTGGTTAGATGCTTGTGATCTTATGACACCGGATTTTGGGCGCTGGTTAGATAGTTGTGGGCTCGTGTTTCGACTCTGTCTTGGATTTATATATATGATAATGTTATTTTGAGACTTGTTTCACTTTCATATTTTTATCATATCTATGTTAATAATTTAAAATTTGAAATCTATTATTGTTGTTTAGTGTTGGCTTGCCTAGTAAACGAGTTAGGCGCCATCACGGCCTTTGATGAGATTTTGGATCGTGACAATGTATGATCGTCCTAGACTCATTTAGAAGCATTCATATAGATACTACTTCGCGCACATCATTTTTATATGTGAACTTGGAAAGTGAATTATGTTTCAATTATCTTGTTTACGAAGCATGCTTATTCTATCTCTCGTTTGTATACATTATTGTTATATACGTTGTTATTGGATATTTTTGGTGATTTCATGCATTTATGAACTATTCAGGTTAAAAAGTTGAATATCACATTTTTGTTAAAATCTCACCACTACTTCTTGGAGGTTAGACATATCGTTTTCTTAATTTTCAAACACACAGAAAAATAGAAGAAAAAAATGGAAAAAGGCCAACATTGTCCCTGTACAATCGAAAATTAGTCACGTTATACCCGTTTCTACTTTCCATCCAAAATCATACCTACAGTTAATATAGTATATAATTTTGTCCCTAACCCTAACAGATGTCCGCTCCCAGGCTTTTGGCCACTTCTAAACCTGTAATCATAGCTTCATACTCTGCTTCGTTGTTAGTTAATTTCACTGTCTTGATAGACTGTCGAATTGTACTCCCAGTTGGGGGCATTAGCACGATGCCAAGCCCCGACCCTTTCGCGTTCGAGGCGCCGTGTGTGAACAAAGTCCACACTCTCGAAGGAGTCCCCGATTCGGTCATTTATTCTCTCTCGACCTTGGGTATTAGCGACGGCGCAAAATCGGTGACGAAATCCGCCAACACTTGAGATTTGATCGCAGTTCGGGGTCGATACTCGATATCGTACCCGCTTACTTCGATAATCCACTTGGCCAACCGACCGGATAGCTCGAGCTTGTGCATTATATTTCTCAGGGGGTAAGTCGTTACTACACATATGGGATGGCATTGGAAGTAGGGTTTTAGCTTCCTAGAGGCACTCAATAAAGCGAGTGCTAATTTTTCTAAATGCGGGTATCTAGTTTAGGCCTCACCTAAGGTTCTACTAACGCAATAAATAGGAAACTGCATACCTTGTTCTTCTTGAACCAGGACCCCACTTACCGCTACTTCCGAGACGGCAAGGTAGAGGTATAGTCGCTCACCTGTTTTTGGTGTATGCAACAAAGGTGGGCTAGAGAGGTACCTCTTAAGTTCTTCTAACGCGCTGACACTTCGGATTCCACGAGAAATCATTCTTCTTTTTTAACAAGTTAAAAAATTGATGGCTCCTATCGGACGATCTCGAGATGAATCGGCCAAAAGCGGCTATCCGGCCTGTCAGCTTTTGTACGGCCTTTACACTGTCTACAATTGTAATGTCTTCGATGGCTTTGATCTTCTCGGGGTTGATTTCTATTCCTTGGTTCGAGACCATGAAACCGAGGAATTTTCCCGAGCCCACACCAAATGCGCATTTCTCCGGGTTCAACTTCATGTTGTACCGTTTTAGCACATCGAACGTTTCCTGCAAATGGCTCAAATGGTCCTCTGCTCGCAGGGACTTAACTAACATATCATCAATATAAACCTCCATTATTTTTCCTAGTTGTTCTTCGAACATTCTGTTTACTAGGCGTTGATAAGTGGCCCCCGCATTCTTTAACCCGAATGGCATCACGTTATAACGGTATGTATCATACTTAGTGATGAAGGATGTCTTTTCCTGATCATCCTGGTCCATTCGTATTTGGTTATAGCCAGAGTAGGCATCGAGAAAGCTAAGGGTCTCATGGCCAGCAGTAGCATCGATCATGCGATCGATATTGGGTAAAGGAAAAGAATCTTTAGGGCATGCTTTGTTTAAATCCTTATAATCTATGCACATTCTTAATTTCTTTCCCTTTTTAGGGACTACAACTACGTTTGCTAACCATTCTTGGTATTTAAATTCCCGAATGGACCCTATATTTAAAAGTTTAGTTACCTCATCCTTGATGAATGCTTGTTTGACTTCGGATTGAGGCCTCCTTTTTTGCTTGACCGGCCGGAATTTCGGATCGATGCTTAGTTTGTGGGTCGTGATTTCCGGTGGTATACCTGTTATGTCAAGATGGGACCAAGCAAAAGAATCTTCGTTAGCTATAAGAAATTGTATAAGTTTTGTCCTGAGCTCGGAACTTAGGCCCGAGCCCAGGTATACCTTTCGATCCGGCGAGTCTTCTCAGAGTGAAATTTGCTCGAGTTCCTCGACCGTTGATTTAGTTGCATCCGATTCATCGGGACCGACGAATGACCGGGGAACCCTGTAGTCGTCATCTTCGAGATGCTGTTTTTCCCCTTCGTTTGTCGAAGGCGATGCCTGTGATTGCTATTTGACCCTTTGGGGAGGAGCTGTTGGTATCAGTACTGCTTCTTCTGCTGCGAACATCTCTTTCGCGGCAAGCTGTTCCACGTAAACTGTTACAATCCCATCAGTCGATGGGAATTTCAACACTTGGTGAAGAGTAGGGGGTATCGCTCTCATATCGTGAATCCACGGTCTCCCAAGCAGGGCGTTGTACCTCATGTCTCCGTCAATCACGCAGAATTTTGTTTCTTGAATGGTACCGATAGTGTTTACCGGTAATGTTATTTCACCTTTGGTCGTTTCGCACGCCATGTTGAATCCATTGAGAATCCGAACCACAGGGATAATTCGGCCTGTCAGCCCGAGCTGTTCGATAACCCATGATCGGATTATGTTGGCCGAACTACCAGGATCGACCAGTACGCGCTTTACCTTTGTTTTATGTACAAGCACCGATATCACTAACGCGTCGTTATGAGATTGCATGATTCCTTCTGCATCTTCCTCGCTGAAATGCAAGATTCCCTCCATCGCATAATCCCGAGTGCGCTTTTCCCGAGTGATGGATATCTTAGTGCGCTTTAATACCGGTCCTTGGGGTGCATTTACCCCGCCGATGATCATATTGATTGTGTGTTGAGGCTCCTCCTGGTTCACTGGCTTATTCCTATTCCCATAATGGTTTTTGGCTCGGTCGCTCAAAAACTCTCGAAGATGCCCATTTTCGAGCAACCGTGCCACCTCCTCTCTCAACTGTCGACAGTCTTCTGTCCTGTACCCATGTGTTCCATGATACTTACATATCAAACTGGGGTCTCTCTTGGTGGGGTCCGATTGAAGCGGTCGAGGCCACTTAGTGTCCTTAATACGACTGATGGCCGACACGAGAGTAGCTGAATCGACGTTGAAGTTGTATTCCGATAGTCGCGGTGCTTCTCGATGACCAGTGATTCTCTCGAAGTTGTTTCTCATCAAGGGTCCTCGGTTGTTCCGATTATGATCATTCCTCCTTTCTCGTCTCGGGGAGCCCTGCCTTGCTGGAATGATTTTCCTGTCCCCGGGATATGGTCGATGCCTGTCTCTGCTCGATCTTGGTTCTCGATAAATATCCCTTCGAACCCTATCATGAGTTCTGATGGGGTAAGTGGATCCCGAAGGGGTTCCAAGTTGGTCGTCCTCGACTCTAATTTTTGATTGGTATCGGTTACGTATATCCGCCCATGTGGCGGCCGGATATTCAATCAAGCTCTGTTTAAGCTGCTGCGAAGCCATTGAACTTCGGGCGTTTAGTCCTTAGGTGAAAGCTTGTACGGCCCAGTCGTCTGTGACCGGAGGCAGGTCCATCCGTTCCATCTGAAAACGAGATACAAATTCCCTATGCATCTCGTTATCCTTTTGTCTAACTTTGAACATGTCCGATTTCCGTGTCTCCACTTCGATGGCACCTGCATGTGATTTTACAAAGGTATCTGCGAGCATGGTAAAAGAATCGATGGAATTCGGGGACAAATTGTGATACCAAGTCATAGCCCCCTTTGACAAGGTTTCCTCGAATTTCTTCAAGAGAACAGACTCGATCTCATCGTCTTCTAAATCGTTTCCCTCTATGGCGCACATGTACGCTGTCACGTGCTCGTTTGGATCAGATGTCCCGTTGTATTTGGGAATTTCCGGCATGCGAAACATCTTCGGTATAGGTTTTGGAGCGGCGCTTGACTGGAAAGGTTTCTGTACGAATTTCTTGGAATCTAGGCCTTTCAATATCGGGGGTGCTCCTTGGATTTGATCCACCCTCGAATTATATGTCTCCAATTTTTTGTCGTTGGCCTCGATCTTCTTCTCGCCAGACTCGACTCATCTGGTCAGCTCCTCAAGCGCATCTTCATGATCCCGGAATCCGCCCCCGATCCGCCTTCGCTCGGTTCCTCTGCGATTGGTTCATTTTCGGGGATGGTTTCCCAAGAGGGGCCGGCCTCAACCTTATTCAAAAGTTAGCTCCGATTTTGCAATTGGGCAACGGCCGCTTGTTGGGCTTGCAACATGTTGAAGATCATCCTGAGGTTAATCCCGTCCCCTTTGCCGTTTTGAGTTGTTGAACGGTATTCTCTACGAATACTGTTTGATGGACCAATAGCCCGATCCACATCGACCGCCATTTGTGAATTAGCGTCGACTGGAACTTCATCACCGGGTGCCACGTTGTTGTTTTGGCCCTGGTGGTCAAACTCACCATCGACGTATGGAGGCACAGATTGTAAGTGTGACATGATTGTATTGTAACCTGAAATCAAAAAATTCTCCAAAGAACAAGCGTAAAATAATTTGTGTGACAGAAAATTGTATCAAACGTTCAATGTTATCCTTAGCCCCACGGTGGTCGCCAAACTGTTTACCTTTAGCTACGGATAACAATTAAATTTGTACGTGATTTTAAGGACACGTGATTTGATTTGATACAAATAAAGAATGAATGAAAATAAAGACTAAATTCAATAAATAAGAAAGAAAGCAAACCACCAATATAGAGTAGCTTTTCTATGGCAGAATCTTCTAAAATAAAATATGAAACAGATAGATCGAGAAAATAACTAGAATAGATTGTAGTTTTGTGTATATTGATCGTTTGTTGTATGATGCTCTTTTTTACAATTGTGCTGCCCCTTTATATAGGGAGGGGAACGAGTTTTATATAAGGTAAAAAACCTATCCACAAGGTAAAATATCCTTAGAATTAATGGCTTCAACGTCTTTATTGATTTCTGCCGTGATTCCCGTCGAGATATTTACGTATCATGGGATTTCTGGTCCTTCAGTTACGCATATCTGATGATTATACCCTAGGGTGTTTTACCTCTAATCGACCTCAGTGATCTCGTCTCGGGCGCTTTGGCTTCCAGCTCCGTTCCGATGGCATCTGGTCTTGGCCTTCACCTCTCGATGTTTCGATCTCGGCCTATCGAGCAGTGACTCCAATCGACGCCGGTCGTACGAATTCGAAACCAATATTCCCTATGCAAGTGATCGAATTCGACCCCATACAGATACTGTTTTTAAAAATCATAAAAAGTGCCATTGAATCGTATAAGTGGGCTGTTACGGTCATATGCATAGTGGGCAGTGAATTCAGTTTCAAAGGAAATTTGTAGGAGTTGGTTAAATTGATCTATTACATAATGAACCATCTAACATAGAGTGGACTGCTTGGTTTGAAATATAAGGGGGCTGCCAGGAGATTTGTTTTGGATAAAACAACCACTTGGGCTTAAACAATTTGAATCTTGCTAGCCCCTTTTACTTAATTGCTATACCAGCCTACTAGTGAAGAACTCAATAATTTGGCCTATGTTTTAGACGTGATTAATTAATAATTCGTCATAGTTATGGGTATTGTTCCTGTGGCATAATCGTGACACTTAATTCCAAACTCAAGTGCACGCTCGTGGCTTGACTCCGACTTCAAAGTAATAAAAATAAATATGTCGTAAATTGCGGGTGCGTCACGTGGTGCGATTTGCAGGTATGTACAAAACGACAAGTGTACGACATTGTAACTTGTTTCAGAATAACTCCATAAATACTAAAAATAGCTTTAAAATACAATCTAAGGCGATAAAGAATAAAATGCACATAGGTTTAAAATATGTAATTATCAGATAATCGAGCCGAATGTAATTTGTTAAGCGACCGTGCTAAAATCACGGAATCCGGGAGTGCCTCACACCTTTTCTCGGGTTAACAAAATTCCTTACCCAAGTTTTCTGTGTTTCGCAGACTTATACGGAGTTGAACTTTTTCTTGATTTGGGATTCAAAAATAATTGGTGACTCGGATACCGTAATTAAATAATTCCGAGTGAAAACTCTTAAGATTAAATATAATAATCTTATTTCAAATAATGTTAGTTTAACTGAAAAAACTCCAAATCTTAGAAAAAGGAGGTGTGACAGTATAAACATAAATATCATGGTTTCTGGTCAATTCTTGGTAAACAAGCTCCACAACTATCCCTTCTACATAAGTAGTACGTAGTTCCGTAATTTGTTAGTTAAAAGGAGTTGGAAACATGGTAACCTTTTCTAGAAAACGCGTACACCTTAGGCATATGAAATGTTCTCCTTTGATGTTATAATGCGTGCTAATCATCATTAAATTCTTTTATCCGGGCATTCTTACCACATGCAAAAGCCAAAATATGTGAATAGTAGTGCACATCGTCAACAAAGTACCTACCTCCCAACTTTCAAAGTCTTCTCCAACCCCTTTTTTCCAATGTCTGATTAAGGATAAACTCCTTTCCCTTTGCTAAACAGAAAATGCCTAGAGTATTAAAGCTCATTTTCCTTTCAAAATAAAGCGGCACATAAAAAGAGCTGGCTCGTATACGTGGTTTGGTTGATTGACTTGAGTAATGGTAAGGTGGTGCAGCAGCAGGTGTTGGTTGCAGCAGTCAATGAGGACAATCAACCCCTTTGTTAACATTCTTGGAGTTGCCATGATTCTTTACTCCCTTTGCCTTCTCAAGACTTGGACTGATGATGGCTTTTCTCGCCTGCTTTCGCCTTCGCCCATTCCTAAACCTTTGTACGTAACACATATTTGTGAGTTGCATTCAACTGTTTCCCATGCTCATAATGCTTGCTGTAATTTGCATGCTATTTCTGTTTTTCTTTTTTCCGTTCGCTTCTCGTATGGGTTTCTGACTAGTCCAAATTCACACAATGTAAGGTCATTAAAGGGGGAAAGCATTCCCTACAAGAAATTTTTCCATTCTCATGGCTCAAATCCAAGACCTCTAATTAAGGGTGGATAGATCTTATCCATTCGACCACAACTCGTTAATGGTAATTTGCATGCTATTCATTCTTCTGGTATTTAGAGGTTGTTTTTCTGTCACACTATGATAAAGTAGTTCTATTAGTTTATTGGTTTAGTAGCTAGTAATGATCTGATCTTGGGTATTTATAAGTGACTGGGATAAAAGCATATATTCGAATTAATTAAGGGTTAAATTTGCCAATTTTGGTAAGAGAAAGACCAAAATCAGATTCTATACAATTAATCGATCGATAAATAAAAAAAGAAGCTCCCTTCTTTTTCATGAATTTAATTTGTTTATTATCTATGTTGTTTTGTACATTTGACTTCTTCATTATAAAAAAACATTTATAGCTGTCTCTCTGCTCATATGGTTGCTAACTGTATGACTACTTCAATACTTACTCTTGTATCCTTAAACTTGTTCATTGCCCCATAATTAACTAACCTATTTTTGAATTTATCTCTAGAACAAAATAACTTTTTTTTATTACTTAACGCAACACTTTACCCCTTTAAAAGTGTTCAGCCTTCCTATTTTATGAGATACAGCGTGCTAATTACTATATTTAATTAGCCTCAAATTTTTATTATAACACTTGGGTAAAAAATTAACACTAGTCTTAACGATTCTAAGCTACTATCTATCACAACAATGATTTGGTTTACAAACTACTCATAATCAAAGAATCAACACCAAGAGAAATAGCAAAGTTTGACATAAAAAAAAATTCCAAGTGTCTTATAAAATTGAAATAAAGTACTATTCAAAACTTAAATGGTGTAATATTTAAAATTATCATCGTATTTTGGTATATTGCTACTATGTACCAATTTAGCACCCAAAATTTCTTTTAGAAACTCTGGAGTTGTCGTTCTTTCTTTTTCTTCCAATGACATCATTTTATTTTATTTTTTGAAGGCTTAGCCATTATATGTCAGTACATCATATTTGTATGTGTCCTTCTTGGGGTGCAAGGTTCCATTATTTTCTCAACATTCTTCAACATTGACTGGCGATGGGTATGTCTTCACTTCATTTTTACCAATCTTGCATAACTCTCTCTATTTACCATTTTACTAATACAGTTGCCCTGAAGACTTTTCTCCAAGATTATTGAAGCTTGGTCCGAAAAGCGATAAATTAAAATAGTTGGTTAAAGAAATGTAATTCAAAATTGAATAATTTAATCTGATATAAGAGTGTGCCATTTTAAGAAATAGGTCATAATTTCCTATATAGTAGGCATATATATACACTTTATCAAAATGAGATTGAGATAGTATTTGGTGGAGGCAGTGAGGCAAAATAATTGAGGTGCGACTCAGTAAATTTTAAGATAAAGATAGAATTTAAATCAAAGCTATAGGGTTCGACTGAACTCGTAACTGACACTCTAGCTGTGCTCCTAGTAATTATCCATAATAACTTATAATTCAAACAATCGAAATGTTTGTATTCACTTATAAGAGTTGATTTATTTTGGGGACCAAGTTTGGCTAAGAAAGAAGTGAGATGGCAAGACTTGAGCACGAATCAATATCAGTAAATTATAATCTTGGTTTAATACGTTTATTGAGTATTGTAATATTTACAAAATAAAGCATACTTGTTCAAATGATAAACACGATACACTTCACTAAAGTTTATTTAGTAGAACAAATGTATACCTTTTATTTTTGACGGAAATAACGATATTGAATGTTGGTCTTAAAAGTAATCCACTTTCTCTTGCCCTATTACAGAACATTAACCATTACATCGACGACAGCCACAGAAATCTTCCACCTCGTCATATGTAAACTGGTTACACTTTTTGTATTCTTGGTCCAGGTAAATTTTAACATTAGAAAATTCTGTAACATGAAAACAATTACGATATCATTATGATTATGACTATTATTTTATCTGAAAATAAACAGTCTGTATGTTCAGATGAAGGCTGTTTTGCTTGCAATAGTTATTTGGGGCATGGGAGTTTGTAACTGTTTCCTCTAATTCTGAGATCCTACCAAATGGTACATATTCATTGATCCTAGGGCTGTTGAAATTAATCTTGAAGTTGAATAACCATTCAATCTGTTGTATCTTTAATTATTATTTTTATTATTCTTTTTTGTGATTACACTACTAGAAAACTGTCTGAAACCGTTCAGAAATACCGACCGAAGTCGATTGATTTTTTAAAATGACTGACTGAAATAACCAACCTATTTCGGTCGGTTTTGAAATTTGAATTTAAATTTATTTTATATGAAAAACCAGTCGGTTTCAGTCGGGACGCTAAAATAGTTTCTCGCATTTTTGCGCCAAAAGAAAACCGACTAAAGTTGGTCGGTTTTGTAAAATAAAATTAAAAAATAAAATATTTTAAAAACCGACTTTAGTTGATTCTTTGACGGGCCGAAGTAGATCGGTTGGCCGCGGTCGTAGAATTTCTAATAGTTTTACCGGAATAAAATTAGTAATTTTATCTTATTACCACCATTTATTTATATATATATATATATATATATATATATATATATATATATATATATATATATATATATA